>CACVCL010022780.1:0-32304 GCA_902729485.2 Mus minutoides
TTTTTTTTTTTTGAGACTGTCTCATGTGGCCTTTCAGTGCTGGGTGCATTCACCATAACTGTTACCTGGGTGGCCTAGAATTCTTTCTTCCTCCTCCTGGAGAACTGGAATTATAGGCATGTATTTTCCATGTCTGACCTGACCTTGACCTCTTTAAAAAAAAAACAAAAAAAACAAAACCTACATATGGGTGTGTGTGTGTGTGTGTGTGTGTGTGTGTGTGTGTGAGTTTGCATTCATGTATGTCTATTCACCAAGTACATGCTCGGTGTCCTCAAAAGCCAAAGGGGGCATCAGATTCCCTGCAACTGGAGTTACAGATGGTTATGAATCAACATGTGGATGCTAGGAAATGAACCTGAGTCCGCTGGAAGGGGCATCAAATGAGCCCAAGATTGAACTCAGATCAGCTGGCTCAAGTGGCAAGAGCTTTTACCTGTTTATCTGTCTTGCCCCTCTTCAATACCCTTGCCTACTCGATGCTATTGTGTTTATTTGTTTCTTCTTTGTTTCTTTTCTTTTTGTTTTTTGTTTTTTCGAGACAGGGTTTCTCTGTGTAGCCCTGGCTGTCCTGGAACTTGCTCTGTAGACCAGGCTGGCCTTGAACACAGAGATTCTCCTGCCTCTGCCTCTCAAGTGCAGGGAGTAAAGTCATGCACCACCACACCTGGTGCATTATGTTCTTTCAAATTCTTCACATGCACCCACCCATTCATCTTTCATCAAAACCCTCTGAGGGGGATCTTAGTTTGAGAGATTAGCTTGCCCAAGGTTGCACAGCTGAGAGGCAGGAGAGTGGAGACTTGAATCTAGGTCTGCCCTAGGTCAGAGTTCCAACCCCCTAACCTTTGTGCTATTCTGCCACTCACAGCTCTTGGTCTTTTGCCCTGGTCCTGAAAGACTGGAGCTCTGGGGAAGTCAGTCCTCTAGTGCCCAGAACAGTGTCTGCCTAGTATGTACACTAGAAGTAGAAGGGTGGATGGGTGGGTGAATGGGTGGATGGATGGATGGGTGGGTGGGTGGGTGGGTGGGTGGGTGGGTGGATGGGTAGGTTGGTGGATGGGTGGATGGGTAGGTGGGTGTATGGGTAGGTGGGTGGGTGGATGGGTGAGTGGGTAGGTGGGTGGATGGGTAGGTGGGTGGATGGGTAGGTGGGTGGATGGGTGGGTAGGTGGGTGGATGGTTAGGTGGGTGGATGGGTGGGTGGGTGGGTGGATGGAGGGTCACTAGTGCATGCTCATCTCCCCCTCACTGGCATTGTCCTGGCCACAAGCTTTTCTGAAGCCCAAGGCAGTGCCCCAGGGTAAGGAGTCAGATATCAGCCTTGCTTGCCCTCACCTTCTAAAAATATAGAGGAAGCATGAGCCCTGCTTGTCACCACACAGCTATCCAGTTGCTCCCTGTACGGTCCCTGTCTGCCACCCTGCACCTGCTCCCTCAAGCCTTCTGCTTGACAGCTGCCTCCATCATTGCACAGCTTTGCTGTAAGACCAAGGCAGCTCTGCCCGAGAGAACTCAGGCATACTCGGGCAAGCCTAGCTCCTAGGCTGGACTTGAGGACACTAAGGCAGGTTTAGGCTTGCATGTGAGAGCCAGCCCTTCTTTGGCCAGGGTTCTGGTTTCATGTGTATGTCCTGTTGGCTTATTTGGAGTTTGAACCCTAGCCCATTTGAAGGTGGTGGACATTCAGGACACATGAGTTGGGACTCAGCACCTCCCCCCTTAGTTGCCATGTGACTTGGGACCTCTATTAGTTACCTGCTAAAAAGGGGGTACTAATATTACAAAGAGTGATGGTGTCATCCTATTTATAAACACATATTTATATACATATGTAAGTCTGATAGGATGAATTGAACTATAACAGTATCATCTCTAGGTTGTACCTAGGATAAATTCTTTTTTAAATTTTTATTATTTAAAAACTTTTTTTTTTTTTTTTTTTTTGGTTTTTCGAGACAGGGTTTCTCTGTTTAGCCCTGGCTGTCCTGGAACTCACTTTGTAGACCAGGCTGGCCTCGAACTCAGAAATCCACCTGCCTCTGCCTCCCGAGTGCTGGGATTAAAGGCGTTTGCCACCATGCCTGGCTTAAATTTTTTTTTTAAGATTTGTTTATCTTATGTATATGAGTACACCATTGTTCTCGTTAGACACACCAGAAGAGGGCAACAGATCCCATTACAGATGGTTGTGAGTCACCATGTGGTTGTTCTTAACCGCTGAACCATCTTTCCTGCTCAATTTTATTATTTTATGTGTATAAGTGTTTGCCTCAATGCACATCTATGCATCACATGTGTATCTGGTGCTTTCAGAGACCAGAAGGGGCTCTGGATGCTCTGGGATTTGAGTTTCAGACCCCTGTGAGACACCATGTGAGTGCTGGGAATTGACCCAGGGTCCTCTGAAAGAGTGGTTAAGAGCTCTTAACCGCCGTGCGACCTCTCCAGCCCCACCCACAGATTCCTGTATTCCTTTTCATTTCTCTGTTTGTTGGTTTGCTTATTGACTGGTATTGAGAATTGTACCTCGTGTGTACTGGACACATGCTCTGCCGAGCTCCCATATTGTATTACATATTGTATGGTTACTTTTTTGTTGACCAAACGCCTGATAAGGAGCAACTTAAGGGAGGAGGGCTGTGTCCTGGCTAACAGTTTGAGGGCATGGCCCATTACAGCAGGGAAAGCTTGGCATCAGGATGGTGGGACAGATGGCCACATTGAGTTCACACTCAGAAAGGAGATGAATGCCGGTACCCGGCTCTCATCAGAGACCCAAGTCAGCTGTCAAGAAAGAGGCCCAAGGGAGCAGGTGCTAGATGGCAGACAGGGACCGTACAGGGAGCAACTGGATAGCTGTGTGGTGACAAGCAGGGCTCATGCTTCCTCTATATTTTTAGAAGGTGAGGGGAAGCAAGGCTGACATCTGCCTCCTTACCCTGGGGCACTGCTCTGGGCTGCTGGACCTAAGGTGGTGCTGCTGGCTTTTGAGGTGGGCCTCTTCTACTCTGTTAAACCTTTCCAGGTATCACAGTCACAGCTGTGGTAGTAGGTTTCCATGACAATTGTTTGTTTGTTTGTTTTTTATTATGTATACAGTGTTCTACCTGCATGTAAGCTACCTACAGGCCAGAAGAGAGCACCAGATCTGATTATAGATGGTTATAAGCCACCATGTGGTTGCTGGGAATTGAACTCAGGACCTCTGGAAGTGCACCCAGTACTCTTAACCACTGAGCCATCTCTCCAGCCCCCATGACAATTCTATATCCAGTCAAGTTGACAGCTAAGACTATCATAGATACTTTTTCCTTTTCCCTCAGAGTGAGCTATTTATTTATTTATTTATTTATTTATTTATTTATTTATTTATGCATGGGGCAATTACTAGTCAGCTTTCCAGGGGTGACTTTCTTCTTTCTACCACGTGGGTCTCAGGGGTCCCACTCAGGTGATTAGGCTCAACAACACGTGCCTTTACTCAGTGAGCCATCTTGCCAGCCTGATGTTTTGCTTTGTTTTTAAGTGTTAAAAAAAAAAAAGCCATGGGGTCTGGAGAGATGGCTCAGAGGTTAAGAGCATTCATTGGCTTCTCTACCAGAGATCCCTGGTTCAATTCCCAGCACCCACATGGCAGCTCACAACTGTCTGCAACTCAAGTTCCACCAGATCTGACACCCTTACACAGACATACGTCAAAAGCAAAACAAAAGGTGCCAGGCATGGGGCTGGTCTTAGAGCTCCTGGGTGATCACTTATCTAGTTTATTTGAGACCAGGAATATAACACACACATGAAATATTCTGTCTTAGGAGGCAGAGACAGGAGGATCATGAGTTTGAGAATAGCCTGGGTTACAACATGAAACCTTGTCCCCAAAAAAGGGGAAAAGGGAGAAAAAGGGCACTAAACCAAGTGTGAAGTCTGTTTGGGGCTGCCTGCCTGAGCAGGTCCAGAGAAACTAAGTATAGAGGGTCTCTGGCAAAGAAGACCACCGGCCCTGGGGAAAACAGTATCTACTTTGTTGTTCCTGAACTGGCCTAAAGTTGTTCTCTAAACAGTGAGGTCCCCAGCTTAGTCTAGGTGTTCATTTTGGGGTGAGTGGAGATTCCCTCCTCTCAGTCCATGGTGCCAGCAAGGATCATTTCTCAAGAGCCAGGATTAAGGAGCAGTAAAAAGCACAAATCCAGACACCTTCAGAGGTGGAAACAGGAGGGGAAATCGCTCCTTTTCTAACTTACCCCACTTCAAGGCATTCGGTTTCAAAATGTGGGCACTTTCCCACAAACTGGGTACAAGGGCGTATGGCTCTAGGCCTGTGTCCAACCTTGTTATTCTATAAACAAGGAACCAGCCACACTGTGAGGAAACCTTCCACCAGCACGTAGCAGGTGTGCTGAAACCAGAGCTCAGGTTTCCATAGCATCCACCAAATAGCCCACGTCCACCCCCAGGGCAGGCCTGTAAGGCTTGGCCGGAGACAGCCCTCTTCGGGAATCTTTCACCTCCATGACGGTGTTCTCAGTCACTTTGGACCCCTGTGGGACTCCATTCCTTGGCTCTAGCTGTGTGGAGAGGCATTCAGATCTGTATGGAGGGTACCTACGTGCCCCACTTCTTTTTTTTTTTTTTTTTTTTTTTTTTTTTTTTTTTTTTTTTTTTTTTTGGTTTTTTGAGACAGGGTTTCTCTGTGTAGCCCCGGCTGTCCTGGAACTCACTCTGTAGACCAGGCTGGCCTTGAACTCAGAAATCCGCCTGCCTCTACCTCCCAAGTGCTGGGATTAAAGGCGTGCGCCACCACGCCTGGCCATGCCCCACTTCTAAGCCCTTACTCACATACATGTAGCCGGTAGAGCTGCCTACAAAGGAGGGGCCCACAGCAAAGGGAAACTGTCATCATAACTCATCCCAGGGGCCAGAGCCCTCCCTGGAGACTCTGTGTCAGGGCACAGTGGTAGTGGAATAAGTTCTGGCCTGGATCAAGAGCAAAACCAGAGTGGGTCAGGGGTCAGAGTTGGATAACTAGGTGAGGTTGCATGCCCTGACATCTGGATTTCTGTGTGTGTGTGTGTGGGGGGGATCATGTGGCAGTGGCTGGTTGCAGAACCCCAGGAATGCAGACACTGAAGCCACCCCAAAGCCCCCCCCCCCAGACAGAACAATTCCAGTTAAATTAGCAACAGAAAGAGTACAGAGCGTCAGACGTGTGGACTGCTCAGAAAAGGGTATTTGCACATGAGTAATCTTACAGACTCACAGTCACCTGGGAACTGGAGCCGGATGCGTTTAAAGATAAGGAAAGCCAGCAACCTTTGTAGAATGAAGTCATGCTTAGGGCTATCTGGCCAGTCATATCTGGAACCAAAAGGAGAAGCCTCTGGGTTTTTCAGATCTGGTATTTTTGAGAACTGGTCTCTCATGGTTGCTTTCCATCTCCTTGTTTTTCTTCTTCCTCTCTGGGAGCACCCCAGCCAGCTCCCCAACCTTAGGCCTCTGTAGCTAAGTGCTCAACATGTCACAGGCATGGAATACGTATTGGTAGGCTACAAATTGCTGTCCCCTTCCCACTGTTTGGGATGCTTTCAACGTCTTTTGGACTATCACCAAATAGGTGCTTCCTTCCTCAAAGAAGGTCTCTCCCACTGCGGAAGCTTCTGAAGGCATGTGTCTTGTGCATTGGTCAGCCCCCACACTGTAGCTTCCAGGTCAGTCAGTGCATTGCTTCCGTGCCTCCTGAGGGACAGCTCACCATTCTGGGTTTTGTTGGTTTGGTTGGTTTTGTTTCTTTCTGAGAGTTTTAATATGGAACCCAGTCTGGCCCCAAACTCTCCATCCCTCCCTCCCCCACTCCCCAACTTCTTATGCTTACAGGCTTGAAAACTTCTCTGCCCACTCTTCAGACTGAGACTCTGAGGGGCCAGTTCACTCAGAGAGCCTTAAAGATGCATTTCCTATGCTTCCACATGATGCGTGTGTGTGGGCTGGCCTCTCAGGGACTGGGCTGGGGCTGGTGTGTGTGCGCGGTGTTGGTCTTAACCTGTGAAAAGTCAAACTTACATATAAGATAGTGAAATAGGAAAGGAAGGGAAGAATCCCTGCGGGCCAGGTGCTGATGGCATGTGTACCCTTTAATCCCAGCACCCAGGAGTCAGAGGCAGGCAGATCTCTGTGAGTTCGAGGCCAGCCTGGTCTACAGAGGGAGTTCCAGGCCAGCCAGGGAGGACTGTTGCACAGAGACACCACATCCCAGAAAACAGACAAGTAATAATAATAATAATAATAATAATAATAATAATAATAATAACCCCAAGAGACGGCCATTGTCTTTATTAATCGTCCTGCTCTCTTTTAGGTGTTGAGTCTTAAAAATCTCCCCCCAGCAGATTCTTCAAAGTCTAAGACCCCGAAACAGGGTTGCTTCTGTCCCGAGATGAGTTGGCACCCCCAAAACTGGAGAGAAACCGCTTAATGCAAAACCACAAGAGGTTTATTGTCAACCAGCTGAGGATGAGCTGCTTTCTCCAAGAAGGGCAGGGGAGTTCGACCCCAAGCGGTAACAGTAGGGGGCTTTTAAGGAAAAAGTGAGGAATTGGGAGGAGTTGGGAGGAGTTGGGCTACAGCTCTTCTGGGGGGGGTGGTCCTTGGTAAAATTACGAGGCATGAGGAGTGGGGAGTGAGTTATAGCTCTTCTTTGTGGAGTTTATCTCTGTGTCTTTGGCACAGGGAGGCAGGCAAGCGCCTGGCTAGTTCTTTTTACAATTATGCCTCTCTGGTTGTAAGGTAACGAAACAAAAGGCTTTTTGCTGGCTTTAGAGAACAAAGAGCTTCTTACTGGCTGTTTTTTAGAGATCAGAAAAAACAGGCTTGGGGGGCATTTGGGATTTTTACATTTCAGGGGGAAGCGCTCTGGGGTCTCACAAAAGTACCAGTGCATTCTGGGAATATTTTTTTAATCTTAGAATGAAGAAAACTTTGTAAGTATAGCCTAAAACCCATAAGCCTTAAATGATCTTGTTTGTTTCTTTTGTTTGTTTTTGAAATAGGATCATACTTTGTAGTCCAGGCTGGCCTGGAGCTCAGTATGTAGCCCAGGTTGGCTTCAGCTCAGTAGTGGGATTACAAGGATGTACTACCACACCTGCCTTCAACAGCAGCAACAACAATTTTTTTTTTTCTTTTGAAAGGAGGCCTCACTACATCGCTTAGGAGGTTCTTGAATTCCTGGACTCGAATGACCTTCCTGGCTCAGTCAGCCTCTTAAGTAGCTTGGGCTACAGGAATGTGCCACTGTACCTGGATAAGACCAATAAGTGTCACTGGGAAAAAATTAAAACTATTTGAACACAGTTGTTGCATGGCAAACACTGTGTAGACCATGAGCTCATTTTGTTCCATAATAATACCATAAGGCTCCAAGAAGATAGTGCAGTAACAAGAGCTCATCTTATTAAAACATGAGGACCTGAGTTTGAATCCCTAGCCCCCACATAAGAAAAACCCCAGCATGGTTTCATGTGCCTGAACACTAGCTCTGCGGGGTGGAGGGCAGGGGTGGAACCGGGGCAGATTCCCAGAGTTCACTGGCCAGCCAGAGAGTGAGCTTCCGGTTCATGGAGATACTCTATCCTAAGTCAATAAGGTAGAAAGCTATAATGGAAGACATCTGGCGTCTTCTCCTAGCCTCTGTACACACACACACACACACACACACACACACACACACACACACTTCCATGAGGTATGTATTGCCTTCACTCTCAGTTTGTAGACAAAGGACCTAAACTGGTAATTTCTCTGGCAAGTTTTCAAGCAGTTAGCCCTCTGATCTGTTCGGGCTGTGCCTCATGCTGCTGTGCAGAAGACTGGTTGGAGTTCGGCTCAGGGCCATAGCACAGCTCAGCTTGCAGTACGCCATGGTTCCATACCCAGCAGCCCTTCTCCACCCTAAAGTCAGAAGACAATGACAAATGGGAGACACGACAGCACACAGGTTAAATGTGGGTGTGTGGCAGGCACAACCTGACTGATTTCCCTGCTGTGTCCTGAGGTCTTAAAGAGAGTCTAATAAAGAAAATTGAGCCAGGCAGTGGTGGCACATGCCTTTAATCCCAGCACTTGGGAGGCAGAGGCAGGTGAATTTCTGAGTTTGAGGACAGCCTGGTCTACAGAGTGAGTTCCAGGACAGACAAAGCTACAAAGAGAAACCCTGTTTCAAAAAAAAAAGAAAAAAAAAAGAAAACAGGGAAAGGGCTGGGGTGATGGCTCACTGGTACAGCACTATCACTGCTCTTCCAGTGGTCCTGAGTTCCCTTCCCAAGACCTACGTCCAGCAGCTTATACCACCTGTAATTCCAGCTCCGGGGCATCCATCCATGGAGCTGGCCTCTGTAAGCATCCACACTCACCCGGACATACCCACACATGATACACACACACATACATAATTTAAAAGAATATAAAAATAAATTCTTTTTTTTTAAAACTAGAGACTACGAAGCAAAAAAAAAAAAAATCACGTATGTCTGTATAACTGCTCATGTATGGGTCTGCGTGTGTTCTAGTCTTCTTGAAGAGATTTCAAGAGATGCTAATTGTGTGGGTGAATCTGGGGCTAAACAAGAATCATTTGCAGGAATGTTCCACAATTACCACACGCCTTTTATGGGCAGGCAATTTGACAATGATCTATTAAAATGTAAAAAATTTGGGCCAGTGAGATGGCTTAGCAGGTAGGGGTGGGTGCTCGCTACCAAGCCTGGTGACCTGAATTTAATCTCGTGTGGTAGAAGAAGAGAGCCAGCTCCTAAAAGTTGTCCTCTGACCTTCGTAGGTGCACCAGGGTGTGTACTCCCCCCAATCCCCTGCAACACACACACACACACACACACACACACACACACACACACACACACATGCCTTAGCCTCCTGAGTGCTGGACTTGCTGGTGAGTCATCGCATCTGGTGAGGATCTGCTTAAAAAGGAGTATAGAAAGACCTCCTAGGAATGGGGTGTAGATACAGGAAGACATCAAAAATATATTTAGTTGAAAAAGTCCTTAGAAATATGATGCTATGATCCTCTACTGGTAATAGCTAAGTGACACAGAGGCTGGAGAGATGGGTCGGCAGCTAAGAGTACTTGATGCTCTGAGTTCGAGGCCAGCCTGGTCTACAGCCTGAGTTCCAGGACAGGACTACACAGAGAAACTGTGTCTTAAAACAAACAAACAAGCAAACAAACAAACAACAACAAAAAGAGCACTGATGCTCTTGGGAAGGACCCATGCTTGGTTCCCAGCCATCCAAACATTTTCTGTAATGGCTTGGCTGAATCCATGAGTGTGGAATCTGTACATTAAGGAAAGTGAGGATGCATAGCTCATAACAGACAGACATGGAAAACTAAAGCAAGTTAGGTGGCAAGCCGTGAGAAGCACTTCGTGTGAGAGACATGCACTGTATTTACAGAAGAACTGTATTTCCAGAGACACTATATTTTCCCCAATACTGTGGAGTGAACCTAGTGTCTCTCACACACTGTAACTGTATCACCATCCTCTTATTTCACACACACACACACACACACACACATACACACGCACCTTCTTATTATAAGACAAGGTTGCACCAAGTCACCCAATCTGGCCTTGCACGTACCCTGTGCCCAGTGGGCCTTGAATTTGTGATCCTCCTGCTTCAGCCTCCTCAGTGGCTATTATCAGCCTATCTGATCACGCATTGGTTCTTTAAAAGGAACTGCATAGAGGCAGCACTGATGTCAGCCTGGAGAAAGTGTGGTGAGTATAGAGATGAGGCTGTCCACAGTGGGGGTCCAGAAAGCAGGATTGGAAGACAGTGAGTCGCTAGAGGAGTCTGCTAGGGCTGTGCAGAGGGAGGATAGAGAGAACCTCCTCTGACTGGGAGACAACCTCGGTGTTTCAGGCTAGAATCCCACCCCATCCTGCTCTGTAACCCCAAAAGGATGCCATTTAGGAACAACTTTCCAGGATAGTGGCCTTCAGGTAAAGAAGGCACCTTTAGTAATCTGTGTGGACACACTTGCCAGGTGCTGATTCTGACAACCTGCTGGCCCCTGTCCCAGGCCATAGTCCCATTCCTCTAACACACATTCCTGAACAGAACCCAGGCCAAAGCCATTTAGCATAGAGACAGAAGAAAGACAATGAGTGGGAAGGGATTTCATTTTATTTTAAATCTTTTTACAAAAAAAGATTTATTTATTTATTTATTTAATGTATATGAGTACGCTGTAGCTGAACTGAAGGTTGTAAGCCATCATGTGGTTGCTGGGAAGTTTGAATTCAGGACCTCTGCCTGCTCCACCCCAAAGATTTATTTATTATATGTAAGTACACTGTAGCTGTCTTCAGACACACCAGAAGAGGGCGTCAGATCTCATTACAGGTGGTTGTGAGCCACCATGTGGTTACTGGGATTTGAACTCAGGACCTTTGGAAGAGTAGTCAGTGCTCTTACCTGCCATCTCTCCAGCCTGGGCATTTCATTTTATGAAGGGGCCCTCTGCTCCAGTCTTTGGATCCAGAGCTGCGATGGCCCCTCCCATCCACTGTCTTTGTGAACAATGAGGGGCAGCTGCGGGTCCTGCGGGCTGTGGGGCCCTGCAGTCCTGTACCTGATGTCAGGGCTCCCTGCACCATCTGCCTCCTGCCTGCTGACAGCCCCTTGATAGGGCAAAAATAACCCTGTCACCCTCACTTTCCTGCTTCACACACGTCAACAACTCGCCTTGGCACCGGGTCCATCCTTTTTCTTTGCCATAACAGAGAAGCCCCCACTGTCTGTGTCGAACACAGACTCATCTGTCACCTTGACCAAAAGATTAGGAGCAATTCTGACTGTAGAAGTTTCTGGAAGGGTAATACTTAGGAGCTCAATAGAGTTAGTCATAAAACCAGAGGCCTTTTGGCTGAGCCCTGGGTATCTGGAGGGACAGTGTCTGCTGTGGATACACATCCCTGGGGGAGTGTCAGGACGTCACGGGCCTGGCTTTCCTCCCTCAGCTCAGCTTATCTTAACCTGCAGCTGGCCTCGGGCTCTTTGGGAGTAGACTGAGATGGTTTTCTGCAGGCCTGGCCCCATTCTAATAGGAAACCCTCTGGACAGAGTGAACTGGCCAGTGGTAGGTGGGGCCTGAGAAAATAACTGGTCAGCTAAGAGCAAAGACCCTCCCTGTTCTCACCAGCTCTTCCTTTCCCCCTTGCCTACCCAGCCTTCTGGGGACTCTTTAATCCTAAAGACTCAGAGCCTCTAGTACCAGCCAAAACACTGCCCCATTTACATTAGTGATGAACTTCAGTTAATCTGTAACCAATGAAAGATGTGGACTTTGAAATCAGAATGGGGTCAAATTCAGTTTTACCACTTATTGGGCAAGTGAAGCTGTGTGAACCTCGGTAACCATCAGGTTCTCTGTCACTGGGTTGCTCTGACTATACAGATACTGTGTTGTCATGAAACCACACTAGTGTCCTGGGGTTATTGGGAGGGAGTGCCACTGGAGCTCAGGGGATTCACTGCTGATCTGCCTCTCCAGTCCTGAGAATGGAAGCCAGGGCTGTGGGCTGTCAGGAAAACACTCTACCCATGAGCTACAACCCCAGTCCTGTTTTGGATTTGAGACAGTCTTACTGAGTTACCCAGGCTAGCTTCAAACTTGAAATCCTTAGCCTCCCTAATGGTGGGGATTCCATACGACATTGTCACACCCAGCTCCTCTGACTCACCTCAGGAATATCCAACAAAATGGTCCTGAACAACAGGACAACACTATCAGGCATTCTGGCTCCTGGGTCCAGATCCTTAGGGAGACAGTACTTGCTGAAGCACAGCGATTCACTCCTGGATTCATGATCGATTATATCTGTCTGTTCTGTTTAAGATGGGATCAGTCTCACCGTGTTGCTCAGGCTTACCTCACACTCCTCGCTTCCTGACCCTGTCTCTCGAGCAGCTCGGGTTAGAGGCCTGCAGCCAGGCTCTTGACTTGGAGCTCTAAAAGAAAATTTAATCTTGAGGCAGATGTGGAGGTGCACACCTACAATCCCAGCACTTGGGAGGCTGAGGGAGAAGGATTATGAACTTGACATCAGCCTGCGCTTTAAAACAAAACCCTTTCTCAATAAATAACTCAATAGATAAGTAAGCAGAAGAGGCAAGTCATTATAAAAGAGCAAGCCTGGTTTGTCTCACTCCCTTCTGCTCCTACTGTGCGATGCTCTTTCTTTTCTCTCTGTCTTGTGTGCTTTCTTGCCACATGGTACTATCTACCATGAGTCCCTCATCAGAAGCCAAGTCAATGCCATGCCTTTACATATTTACAAATGGGAGTTAAACTCCTCTCCCTTTCCCTTTCCTTTCCTTTCCTTTCCTTTCCTTTCCTTTCCTTTCCTTTCCTTTCCTTTCCTTTCCTCCTTTCTTTCTCTCTGTCTCTATCTCTTTCTTTCTTTCTTTCTCTCTTTTTTTCTTTCTTTTGTTTTCAAGACAGGGTTTCATGTAGCTCAGGTAGGCTTCAGATTCTCTAAGTAACCAGGCTGACCTTGAACTCCTGATTCTGCTACCTCTGCTGCCAAAGTTCTAGGATTAGAGGCATGTGCCATCATTCTAGGCAACCACTCTTCTTTATCAAGTACCCAGCACAGGACATTTTGTGACAGCAACACAAACCAGGCCATGACATCATGCCTCTCCACTGTCAAATTACTTCCCCGTATTTACACTCTACTTTGTAAATTCAGCCCACATTGAAGAAGAATAACTCCTAAAAATGTTCACGACGGCCGTCTGATGTGACTGTATGCATACTCGTGATCTTTCCCGTTCACCCACACTACAGTTGGTGAATATGTCTCAATTCCTCCTAGCCTACCTTGCAATTTATGTGTTACACAAGTCAAGCCACTTGTCCTGTAGAGCCACTCATGGTGAGGTATTTAGCCTGCAAGATGACCTCCTGGTGTTCACACCCTGTTCTGTCCCTTCCCACACTGAATCTGGCTCATCTGCTCAACCAACAGGAATGCTGTATTTCTGGTGCCGTGCAAGTTTCCAGGGCAGCATCATAGAAGGCATTGTTCCCATTTTGCTGTCTTTTGAATTCCTTGCTCTGGGAACCGGCTGCCATGTCATCAGTCTAGCATCCTATGGAAATGGCAAGAGACTGAACCTTGAACAGGAAGCAGCAATGCTTGGCCAACCTGCCAGCTTTGTGCATGGGTCTTCCTTTTCTCTCTTTTGAGACAGGGTTTAGCTTTATTCCAGGCTTGAGTGAGCAACCAGGAGAGTGTGCACCTTTATGCACAGTCAAGCCTTTTGAGGGTCTGGGCCTGGCTGACATCCTGAATACAATCCTGTAGGCTACAAAGGCAGAACCACTCCTGAATCTCAACCCACAGAAGCTCACTGCTTCTCTGCTTGCTATGTTGCCTGTGCCCACTGGCTAGATCTAGACTGGCATACAGACTTAGGGTTCGTTTTGGGGGAGGAGTTGCTGTACCGGCACATCGGGCAGTGCCGCACTGAACACACAATTCTCCATTACAGGTACGTTCCTCTCAGCGTAGTGAAACATCATGGTGTACTGTCAGTCTATATCTTTGCTCCATCGTGCCCCATCTCCTTTTGACATCCCTGTTTGACAGTCCCAGCTTTACCACATTGTGCTTAGGTATGGGTTTCCAGCGCCTCCTTTCCCTTTCTTTGTGTGCATGCTAAATGGATGTGTCCATGTGGGGCTGCGTGGGTGCCGGTGGGTGCACGTGCCTCTCTGAGGATGCACTTGGAGAGCACAGGGTTGCATGTCTTCCTTATCTGCTCTGTGGAAAACAGGCCATACTTCCTCAAAGGGATTCACCTGGGTGACCACTCCTGGGTATCCACTAAAGAAAATAAAAAATGTGTCCAGTGAGCCATTTGTAATCCCAGCAATTTTGAAGGCTGAGGCAGGAGGAGCACTATGAGTTTGAGGAGACCTTGACTTCATAATGATTTTGAAGAAGATTCTGGAAAAGATTTTTTTGTTTGTTTGTTTTTTTGAGACAGGGTTTCTCTGTATAGCCCTGGCTGTCCTGGAACTCACTCTGTAGACCAGGCTGGCCTCGAACTCAGAAATCCACCTGCCTCTGCCTCCTGCGTGCTGGGATTAAAGGCGTGCACCACCACGCCCGGCTCTAGATTTTTTTTTTTAAAGAAAAAAAAATAATAATCCTTGTCCTTATAGACATAATCAAGGAGAAGAAGGATCCAGCAAAATGGCTCAGTGGGTAAAAGTTGAGCTCATTCTACCAAATCTGATGACCTGAGTTTGCTTCCCAGAACCTTTCTGTGGAGAGACCAACCACCTTAACCTCTACACCTGCACAATCATGTACTTCTGACACACACCAAACAAAATAAATACCTACATAAATAAATGTAACAATTATTTTCCAATTTAAAAAAAAAAGGGGAAAACCAGGCTGGGATGTAGCTCCGTTGGTACGTACTTGTCTAGCACACTAGGTCCTGGGTTCAATCCTCTGCCTTGCATAAAGTGGACATGGTGGCAATGCCTGTAATCCCAACACTTGGGTGGAGAAAAAAAAAAAAAAAAAGAAGGATGGTAAATTCAAGGTCATCTTCCACTCTGTAGCCTTTCCAGTTAGCCTTACACCTTAGAGGAAAAACTTAGACGCTTCCTGGTACCATGAGGAGTAAGACAAGACATTCTCCCTGCTTCTCTGAAATGCACTGCTCCTCAGGCTGTGAGCCATGGGGCTTCAACACACTGTGCTAAGCGAGCCACTGGACACAGAAGGCCGGGAGTACTGTCCAGAAGGGGAAAAGCTGCAGAGACAAGAGACAGGTTAGCAGATGCCTAGGACTAGAAGCAAGAACATGAGAGTAAGGTTTCCTCCTGCCCGCCCGCCCGCCCGCCTGCCTTTTTCTGCCTTTGGAAACAACCTTACACTGTAGCCCAAACCAGCTTGAAACTCACTAGCCCAGGAGAGCCTCAACCTGTGGCAATCCTCCTGTCCCCAGGCGTCCGGTGAGGGCCCTTCCCCTCTGCATGGTGGCCTGCTGATGGCCCAGTCTTGTGCCGGAGCTGCAGCTGCAGTGGGTCTGTTGTAAGCCTGTCTAGAAGACCCTGTTTCAGAGCGCTCTGCCCCAGCTTTTCACATTGGCTTTGTCCCCTTCTCCATGATATTCTCTGAGGAGACACTTGGAGCAGCTGTGAGTCTCTGCACAAACTGATGACCAGTGGCGACACTGACCACAGAGACCACGAGCAAAAATAAATCCCTCCCGGCTTACGTCATTGCCCACCCCCTTTTCAGGAAGAATAATTAATCCACACACTGCAAGGAAGTGTGTGGGAAAGTCTAACACAGTAATCTACACGTGATCTTAGCCAAAGGCTGAAAAGTGATTGAAAAGCTTTCGTCACAAATCTTTTCAAAAAATTGCTCTGAATAAAGTGGCATGTGTAACACCCGCTGTGTGTATTTATGACTTCAATTTTTCTCTTTTAGGTAATACCTCACTCTGTAGCTCAGGCTGACCTGAGACTCACTTGGTAGGCCAGGCTGGCCTTGATCTTGTGATCCTCTGGCTCCAGGCTCCCCAGTGCTGGGATTATAGACAGATGCTTCCTGGCGGTGCTAAGAATCTCATTCTCTGAGATAAATCATAACCCTGTCATAGATAAAGTAGGTTGGTTTCTGGGATGTTCTAGGTTGTGGGCTCCTGGGTGATGTCCGGTTCTGGCATCTGTGTGACCTTAGGAGAGTCAGTTATCCTGCCTGTGCCTCCATTTCTTGTGGATAGAAGGAGAACAATTACAATGTCTTCCTGGAAGAGAGCTGTGTTCGTGTGTGTACAGGGCTTGTGGGAAGTACTGCTGTTATCCTATGCCGTCTCATGGCTGGGCTGTTGGAGTGTCTGTTATGTCTCCCATTACATACTTTCCCACTGAGAACACAGTGACATATAAGAACTCTAACCTGACCCTGACAGACTTACAGGTAATGAGGAGCCACTGGGGGAAAGTAGACCAGAGAAACAGAGCATAAAGGCCAAGAGGGATCACATTACATAAAGCAAGGAGATATTTTATACAATAGGTTCCTGACTTCAAGTGACTCATCTTTGATTTAATTTTTAAAAAGTCTTTCTTTCTTTTTTCTTTTTAAAGATTTATTTATTAATTTTAATGTATATGAGTACAATGTTGCTGTCTTCAGACACGCCAAAGGAGGGCATCAGATCCCATTACAGATGGTTGTGAGCCACCTTGTGGTTGCTGGGAATTGAACTCAGAACCTCTGGAAGAGCAGTCAGTACTCTTAACCACTGAGCCATCTCTCCAGCCCTAAAAAGTGTTTCTTATTGTTTGGGAGCATGGCATGTGTGGGGGGGCACACATGTTGCACAGAGATCATGGCATGTGTGTGTGGGGGCACACATGTTGCACAGAGACCATGGCATGTGTGTGGGGGCACACATGTTGCACAGAGATCATGGCATGTGTGTGGGGCACACATGTTGCACAGAGATCAGATGACAGGTTTCAGGAACTGGTTTTCTCCTTCCAACCAGGGGATCAAGAGACAATAAGTGTCTCCCACCTGCTACCTACTAAGCCATCTTGCTGGCGGCCCCCAGCTTACGATTTTTTTTTTTTACTTCCCCTTAGAGTAAACAGTCATAAGTATTCAGTAGAAAACACCTGGCACTCATTACTCTGCTGGGTCACCACTATACAATCCACAGATTCCAGTTGTGCTGGGCCCCAGCCAAGGGAAACCTGCAGAGCTGGGATGGTCAGGTGTTTGGTACAGGAGGCACACTTTTACTTCATGAAATTGCCCATTCAATGGCAGGCTTTTGGGCTGTACCTTCCCAGTAAGTAGAGGTGGATCAGAACATAGGACGGAGTAAAGAGATTTTACCGGAAGCTGGGTGCAGTAGCACACATCTGTAATCCCAGCGCTTGGGATGATGGTGGGGTCAAGGGCAGTCTACACTGCATAGTGCGACTTGGTCTTAAACAGCTATGTATATGTGGATGGGGGCGGGGTGAGATAACGCAGGGCAACTGAAGTTCTTTCTTCTTGCCATTGACCAAAATTCCATTAAAGCTAGGCCTCTTAGGGGGTCAAAGAAAAGAAACTATTTTGGAATTGATAATAGTGTTCGGGGACTTATGATAGAGTTTCTGTTAACAATATACACTTCTCTCTTTTTATTTAATTTTGACTTTTGACAGAGCTGAGGATGGAACCCATAGCCTCACAAAGATGATACTCTCCCTCTGAGCCACAGTCCAGCCCCTAACGAGTCAGGTAGAGTCTTGCAGGCCATTGCATCTCTGAAGATGAAGTTAACAACACTAGGAGTGTGAATGAATCAACATGGCATCACAGTGTGTGTGTGTGTGTGTGTGTGTGTGTGTGTGGTGGGGAGGACCACTGGACTGGAGAGGTGAGGTCTGAAAGCCCTTGCAGTGGGGAAGCCCTCTAATGTACTGCTGCCTGCCCCTGTGAAGCACCTTCCGGGATCCCAGGAGGATTTGTCTTTGGAACTGCTTCATTGGTGTGAGTGGGAGGGCCCCTCCTGAGACAAATTAACTGTCCATCCGTATATGAAAACAGTTCACAGGCATCTGCAGATAAGCTTCCTGTCAAGAGATGAGCTTGTTAATCAATGGGGAGATAAAGAGCTGCTCATGGGCAGAGTCCATGCGCGGCTGCAGTGTGCAAGCCTGTAGCTGTCCTTCTCTCTGTGTGTAGATATGTACAGATAGGGCTTTGCCAATGACCTGTCTTTAGAGTGCTTACATTTCCCTACTTGACTGTAGCTCATGGGTCCTCCTCGTGCACTTCCCTTGGGCCATGGGTAAGAGTGCCAGGTCCTCTGTTTATTAGGGAGCATTCTTGCATTCTCTAACTCTACCAAGGGTTGACTGGGCTGTCCAGTGGTACCAGCCTGTCTATACAGACAGTATGAGTAGCATGGACCTAGCCACTGGCCACTTCAAAGAAAGAGTTCACTAGTGACTCACCCTAGACCGGTGAGGAGAAAGGGAGAGAGATGCTCATGCCTCTTCAGAAACTTTAGTCCGTGTTCTCAGACTCTATTGCTTGTGGGCCCGTGGGGAGGCAATGAGAGATAGCAGGGAGCACAGGTGCAGCAGAGCGGCCAAGAAGTAAAGAGGGAAAGATGTCAGGGACAAGACAGACGGGACAGACCCTGAGGACACACTGTTCAGTTGTGTCCTAAGTTTCTATTGCCTTGCAAATGCCTGTCAAACTAAAGATTCGTTACCAAAGGCATCCACTGACGGGTCTGACCTGCTTCCGTATGGCTGCAACAGGGACTAAGCATTCACATTCAGGTCTGAGGGATGCTTCTGGTCTACCCCGTAACAGCACCCGACATACACTCTTCTACTGGGTCATCACCTCTAGTGATGGACACCACTGCCCTAACAGAAAGTTTAATCATCTATAGGTCCATAATTTAAAAAAATACTTTGGACAAGAATGCATTCTTTTTATAAGTAGAAAAATGTTAAAGTAGACAAAATATAAATTTCAAAAGTATCTCCTCTTCAGCCAGTTTGTTTTGAAAAGCCTTAACAAAAGCCATACTTCCCAAGCCAGATGTGGTTGTTCAAAGCTGTGTACCCAGCACACAGGAAAGGAAGGCAGGAAGGTTTTGAGTTTGAGGCCAGCCTGGGCTAGGCAGGTTCCAGGCCAGATTGCCCTTCCCACTTTAAGCAGTAGCTCCATTGTAGAAATCGATCCTAGGAAAAGAATCAGGGATGTGTGCAAAGGGATGCCTTTAGAAATGTTCATTATGACAAGTTTACTAGTGTTTGTTTTTGTTTTGAGGAGTCTCCCATAGCTCAATCTGACTTTGTGTCTAAAGCTATCCCTGAACTCCTTGTCCTTCTGCCTCAAGCTGACTTTGTGTCTAAAGCTATCCCTGAACTCCTTGTCCTCCTGCCTCAAGCTGACTTTGTGTCTAAAGCTATCCCTGAACTCCTTGTCCTCCTGCCTCCGTCTCCCAAGTGCTGGATGTACCACCAGGTACAGCTCATATGATGTTTTATACTAGTGAAAACTGGGATTGATTAAATGAATTAGATTACAGTCGTGATGGGCTGATGTTATTGGTTATTTGTGTCATAGATTAGATATAGATATGATATAGATCTAGACATAGATATATATAATATAGTATCAGACCTTATATAAATTCCAAATATCATCCAAATAATTTCAAATTGTCCCAAATGTGGGATTCTAATGCAGTATATGGTGGAGTAAAGGTTAAATATAAAAATGTTAGCTATTGATATTTCTGAGGAGTCAGATTATAGGTTATTTTGATTTTGTGGGTTTTTTTTTTTCTAAAACTTTCAAAGATCCTATGATGAACATATATTACTTTGTAGTCGTGTTGTAAAATAAATATATTAGGCTTTTAAAAAAAAAAAAAACACTTAACAAGAGACGATAATAGGGCTGGAGAGATGGCTCAGTGGTTAAGAGCACTGACTACTCTTCCAGACATCCTAAGTTCAATTCCCAGCAACCACATGGTGGCTTATAACCATCTGTAGTGGGATCTGATGCCCTCTTCTGGTGTGTCTGAAGACAGCTGCAGTGTACTCACATACATAAATAAATCTTAAAACAAAAAGAGATGATAATAACACAACTAAGTAGATATTTGTGGGGCATCCTGGTGCTAGGAATGGTGGCCTCCTAACCAGGCGGCATTGGCCCTATATCAAGCTCTGCTGGACTTTATATGACCTCTGAGCCTGGCAGGGTCTAGTAGGTGGGGCTGAGTAGCTCCACCCAGACATAAATCCATGGTTCAGAGAGGAGCTCACAGCATGATTATGGACGGCGTCATTGAGATCTGAGCCCTGACCTCAGCAGAGTTAGATGAACTAGATCCTGTGAGGTCCACTAAGGTATGAAGAGTGAGGGCCCTGCACCCAGCATGCTGGATGGAGTCTCATTTCCCTGCTCTTACTAGCATCAGGGTCTGCATTACCGTGACTGGAGCATGCTCCGGTGCCAATACCTCAGGCATCGTTCTCACCCCCTCACCCACCTGCCTACGCTGGTTAGTGTCTGAGTCTTGGGGAATGTGCCAGAAGCAAGATTGGCATCCAGATTTACATTAATGTCTCCTTCAGCCTCCTGAGCAGCTGGGGCGCCTAGGCTGCTGTCACTCAGGTCTGAATTCCTGAAAGCAAAATGTGGGAGGTCTTTAGAGATGGGTCCTTCTGAGAGACTTGTAGAGAAGCGCTCAAGGCTGTATGCAAGAGAAGGTGATCAGGGTTGTAAGAGAGATGGGGTGGAGACATGATTTGAAATTAGATTAATTGCCAGACAGAGAGTGGAACCAAAGGCTTCTTACCATTTTCTGTACTCATTACGGATGTTCTAATATTTATGTAATTTTGTTTTTGAGAAAGGTTCTTCTAGCCCAGGTTGACCTTAAATTTACTATGTAGCTCAGGCTGGCCTTAAGTCTTCCATTATCCTCCATCCATCTCCCAAATGCTAGGATTTATAGGAATGCCCAGCCCTAATACTTTTTTTATTTAAAGATGTTATTTTATGTATATGAGTACACTGTAGCTGGATAGATGGTTGTGAGCCATCATGTGGTTGCTCCAGCCCCGCTCGCTTCAGCCCAAAGATTTATCTATTATTATATGTGAGTACACTGTAGCTGTCTTCAGACACCCCAGAAGAGGGTATCAGATCTCATTACAGATGGTTGTGAGCCACCATGTGGTTGCTGGGATTTGAACTCAGGACCTTCGGAAGAGCAGTCAGTGTTCTTAACCACTGAGCCATCTCTCCAGCCCCCTAATACTTAAGTCATAAAAATAATCTTGAGTTCTCAAGGGGAATAAAACATCTCTAAATCCTCTGATAGTTAAAACAGACCTCCTCTTTTAGAGGGCGAACTCTGTCTTTTGGGAGATGGTCACACAAAGTCAAACACTTGTTTCTAGCTTCCAGCATTGCAACTGGCTTTCCACTGCATTGTTGGAGGGTAGTGACCAGCCTATTGAAAACAATATTGATGGATGCTCTCACTTTTATTGCAAATAGGTGTATGCTGTCTATATTATTTGCTACCAATATAAGTTGATCTTGTTTTTTTCCAGCTTTATTTTGTTCTTTTTTTAAAGCAACTTTTAGGAAGAAAAGAAATTATTTCCTTTTAAAAGTTATTATCGGGGCTGGTGAGATGGCTCAGCGGGTAAGAGCACCCGACTGCTCTTCTGAAGGTGATAAGTTCAAATCCCAGCATCCACATGGTGGCTCACAACCATCCATAACGAGATCTGGTGCCCTCTTCTGGAGTGTCTGAAGACAGCTACAGTGTATTTACATATAATAAATAAAATAAATCTTTTAAAAAAAGTTATTATCATTTTATTATTTTTTATTTATGTATATGAGTGTTTTACTTGCATATGTATCGTGTGTGCCTGGAGACCATGAATACAAAAAGAGGGCATTGGGTCCTCTGGAGCAAGAGTTACAAGGGATATAGGGAACTTTTGGGATAGCATTTGAAATTAAATAAAGAAAATATCTAATAAAAAATTTAAATTAAAAAAAAAAGAGTTACTGTTAGCATCAAGCCCCACTTAACCTGTGTACCTGCGTTGCCAAGGCAACCACCTTCAATCCCACAGCCCACCTGTCTCTGTCTCCCTCTGTCTCTCTCTCACAAACACACTCAGTTTTTTCTTCTTTTTCTTTTGGTTTTTTGTCTTTTTTCTTCTTCTTAGATTTATTTATTTATTTCATGTATGTGAGTACACTGTCGCTGTCTTCAGACACACCAGAAGAAGGCATCAGATCCCATTACACCTCGGTGGTATGACGTCATTCTCCCTATAAATTGGGAAGACACCCCCTCCTCTTTCTCTTTACCCTCTTCTTCTCTCTCTTCTCTCCCCCCTCTATCTCTTTCTCCTCTTCTCTGCCCCCTCCCCCACCAGCTCAATAAACCTCTCCACGTGGAACCCCTTCAGCCTGGTCTGCTGCCTGGTTATTCGCCCAAACACACTGATATTTTTATCAATAGTTACAAGGGGCTGTGAGCTGCTGTGTGGCTGCTGGGAGTCAAACCCAGGTCCTCTGGAAGAGCCGTCAGTGCTCTTAACTACTAACCCATCATTCCAATCTCAAAATAAAACATTAAAAAATAAATTATTTCTATTTAGTCTTTAAATTTGTGTGCATGTTTATACACATACACACACACCCAAATGCATGCATGCATTCTGGTGCCCTTGGGGGCCAGTGAGAGCACTGGATTCCCCAGAGATGGGATTCTAGCTGGTTGTGAGCAGGGTGACCCAGGGGCTGGAAACGAACCTCCTCCAGCTCTCTGCAGGAGAAGCAAGCACTCATGACCTCTGCACCCCACCCCCACCTCCATGGGGAAGAAATCACTGCCATGGGAAGGAGAGCGCAGAGACAAAGCCAGCTCTTTCATCTGTCTAACTTGATAACTATCAGTGATGATATTGACATCCCCTAAGGAAGCCAGTGACAATTCTTCAAATGAACGACCTTCAGTTAAGAATACACATGTCACTCTGATGCATCCTGCTAATGTGACTGAGAAGTGTCATAGACATGTCAAAGGCTTCGAAAGACAGTGAAACCTGGGACCTGCATCTTGGCACATTACCAGCTCCAGAGACTCCGTTGTCATGGCTTTATTGAGATATAACTCGCAAACCATGATTCATGCTTTAAAGCATACAATTTGATGACTTTTCATATGGTCACAGAGTTGTACAAACATTGCCACAATTAACTGTCTGAGTATTTCCTATCCATGGCATACCACTTGTTCATTCATTCATATTCTCTCTTGTGTGTGTGTGTGTGTCTCTCTCTCTATCTGTTTCTCTGTCTCTGTCTCCCTCTGTCTCTCTCTCACAAACACACTCAGTTTTTTCTTCTTTTTCTTTTGGTTTTTTGTCTTTTTTCTTCTTCTTAGATTTATTTATTTATTTCATGTATGTGAGTACACTGTCGCTGTCTTCAGACACACCAGAAGAAGGCATCAGATCCCATTACAGATGGTTGTGAGCCACCATGTGGTTGCTGGGAATTGAACTCAGTTTCTCTGAAAAAGCAGTCGGTACTCTTAACCTCTGAGCCATCTCTCCAGCCCCTGGTTATTGGTCTTTTGAGACAAGATTTCTCTGTATAATATCCCTGGCTGTCTTAGAACTCACTTTGTAGACCAGGCTAGCCTTGAACTCAGAGATCCGCTTGCCTCCTGAATGCTGAGATTAAAGGCATGCTCTACCACATAGCACCTAGCTACATTCAGCTTTTTTGAGACAGGATTTCAATACATAGATTATGTAGGCTGGCCTTAAACTCACTGTGTAGTCCCAGGCTAGCCCCCAAACCCAAGGCAATCCTCTTGCCTTTACCTTCCAACTGTCGGGATGTCAGGCATGTGCCAGCATGCTCCGCTAAGATCCAGTAGAATCCATGCTAGTTTGGACTCAGCATTCCCATGCCACAGTGTAAGATGTCGACAAACCCTGCACACTACAGCTGTGTCACACTGGCCCTGGTCAGGCCTGGTGATACACATCTGGAATTTCAAAACTTAGAAGGTAGAGACAGGAGGATAAGGAATTCAAGATCATCCTCAGCTACATAAAATGTTCAAACTAACTTGGGCTACGTGACTCCCTGTCTTAATCAATCAAGGGGAGAATGCTGGTCTTTTTTTTTCCCCCCCTGGTGGTTTGAGAAGGGACGTGGGACGTGAGACAGGAGCAGGTGTGTGGTGGTTGACAGAGTAGGAGGCACCTGGCCCAAAATCTGCAGTCTGAGCAGTGCCCCTCTCCTCCACTATCACGCTAGAAAATGGGTTTCTGGGGTTTCCTCTCTGCTCCAGTATGGATCCAGACAGGTATTTGGCCAGAAAGACTAGCTAGAACTGGATCTGGTAGCACAGGGCCGAAATTCCAGTTACTGGGGATGGGAGTAGGGCAGGAAGACCTCAAGTTCAAGGCCAACCTGAGCTCCACAGTGAGACACTGTCTTAAAAGAAAACCAAATTTTCACAAAAAAAAAAGAAAGAGAAAAAGATAAGGGGGAGTTAGATACAAAGTGTAAGAAAATGAAAACCTCCACTCGGAAGGCTGAAGAGCCCAACAACAGGAAGTCCAGATAAGAGGAACTGAGAAAGAAAAGGACAAGATAATTCAGACTTTTAAACATGATTTAGATTTAGATTTTTTTTTCCCCCTAGAGCAGAGGACACACATTTTTAGGGGTAAAGTCCTGGCCAACTATCCATTACGGTGAGTTAGAAAAGATGTGTTTACCCCAAGGTGCTTTTAAGATGACCTTTTAGAACTGGAGGTGAGAAGAATCTAAAAGCGTTCAGACGTGAGACGCACTGACTAGTGGGTCTCAGCCTTCCCAATGCTGCGACCCTTTAATACAGCCCTGCATGTTGTGGTGACCCCCATGCGTAAAATCAGTTTGTAGCTACTTCATAGCTGTCATTTTACTGCTGTTACAAATCGTAATGCAAGTAGTTGATATGCAGGATATCTGATATGTGACCCTGCAACCCACGGGTTGAGAACCAGTGCAAAGGACAGATGACTGGCATTGGTATAACCGCAGCTGCACTAGAAGCTGAGGGTAAGAGTGATTTCATTTATCCCAGCCCGCAAACGCTGCATTGCCTTTGCTTGCTGCCATAGGGAATCACTAAAGGACATCACAGAACCAGGGCAAACCAAGGGAGGGCAAGACATACAGCCTACAGGACTCTGGACAGAATCACCTTGTCACTAAGCAGATCAGAAGGAAAAGAGAAAAGGAGGTGAGGAGGGGCGGGGCATTCCAGGAGTGGGGCCGGGACAACTAGGCATTGAGTTAAGTACATGGAACACTGAGCAAGAGAATCCTATGGGTCTAGTGAGATTGTTCAACATGTAAAGGCACTTGCCCTTTAGCCTGATGGCCTGAGTTCAATCCCTGGGATCCCATTCCCAAGAGTTGTCCTCTCACCTACACACACACACACACACACACACACACACACACACACAAACACACACACATGTATTACTTTTTTCTTCTTCTTTTTTTTTTTTTTTTTTTTTTTTTTTTGGTTTTTCAAGACAGGGTTTCTCTGTGTAGCTCTGGCTGTCCTGGAACTCACTCTGTAGACCAGGCTGGCCTCGAACTCAGAAATCCGCCTGCCTCTGCCTCCCAAGTGCTGGGATTAAAGGCGTGAGCCACCACGCCCGGCTTACTTTTTTCTTTTTAAGAAAGATCTATGGCCATCAGTACCCTTGGTTTCAAATCTTTATGAAGTCCAGTTACACTCTTGCCCTTTGGCTTTATGACACCCCATCTTTCTGCAACAAATTCTGACTTCACAGTTCCCCCAGTAGATTTTAACCAAGATTTCTCCAGAAATCTTTTTTATTCAAGAAACTCGAACCAGCATTACCTGAGCATTTATTACAAATGCTCTCGGCCTCTCCCTAGACCCAGCCAACCAGACTACTGTCCCCTTATCCCCTTTTTGTTTCAGAGCTTGGGATGAAACTCAGCCTTTCACACACTGGATGGGCACTTGGCCACTGAGCCTCATACTTGAGCTGAAGAACCTGACTTTGTTTTTAGATTTGTTTACTCTGTTTTAGGAGCATGGGTACTTTGCCTGTGTGTGTACCTGTGCACCATATGCGTGTCTGATGTTCCTGGAGGTCAGAGGAGGGCATCAGATCCCCAGGAACTGAGTCTTGATGATCATGAGTCACTTATGTGGCTGCTGGGAACCAAACCTGAGTCCTCTGAAGGAGTGTTAAGTTCTCTTAAGCACAGAGCCAACTCTCCAACCCCTAGTACCTGCATTATAGCAGGAACCAGGATCCCAGGTCATATGTATATCTATTAAAGTGTGTGCTACACCTGCTTTTCAAGGTAGCATGCTGAGCATACTAGAGATAGCTGACCCTAAACATGTGATCTCGTCAAGCATCGTGGTGCATGCCTGTAATCCCAGCTTTAGGGAGGTAAAGATAGGGGAATCTAAAGTTCACAGTTATCTCATTTAACCACCCCTACCCGACCCACCACCACCACCTAGCCCATCCTGGGGCTACAGAAGACCCTGAACTACAGGAATCACAGCAGCCCTGTACCACATTACTAAAACAAGCACAGGACTAAAAGGGCAGAAATCACATTTTATCAGCCAAGGCTTCAGCACTATGCAGGAACCCAGCAGGTAAGTCATGTCAGGTGTTGCTGGCTGGTAACCATTAAATAAAATCACCTCTCAAGTGTGGAAGTGGGCTGTGAATAAATGACCAATGACTGTCAACATTCTGCTGACACAGGCTGGGTGATGGTCTAAGGCTCTCTTCTTGGCAGAGAGAGCTTTCTGCCCCTGTGTTCAGGAAGTTGGCAGGAGGAGACAGACTGAGTTAGCCACTGCTAATCGCTTTTTCAGACAGAAACCTGTGGCCTACAGCACTAGGGGAAAGGAGAAGGGGGCAGAAAGAAGGCTGGGGGGCCCCTGTGGGGGTGGGATAGGAAATCACATTCCCATTCTTGGCAGGAGCTGGCTGCCTCCCACCACTTTCCTGGTTGAGGTCCTTTGGCAGTCAGCCACGGCTTTGTGCTGTGGGTGCCACCCCCATTTCAACATGAGCACATTAGAATGGAAGGCGTGGTTGTAACGATGGCACAGGCAAGAGGAAATGGACTTGTGGACAGCTGATGCCCCAGCTCAGCCCTCCATGTGCTGTGACTAAGAAAAGAAGAGGAGGAAGAAGAGAAGAAGGAAGAGAAGGAGGAAGAAGAAGAGGAAGAGGAGGAAGAAGAGGAGGAGAAGGAGGAGGGGGAGGAGGAGGAAGAGGAGGAGGAAGAGGAGGAGGAGGAGGAAGAGGAGGAGGAAGAGGAGGAGGAGGAGGAAGAGGAGGAGGAGGAAGAGGAGGAGGAAGAAGAAGAAGAAGAAGAAGAAGAAGAAGAAGAAGAAGAAGAAGAAGAAGAAGAAGAAGAAGAACAAGACCACCCCAGCACTCCCAAATTATACATGTGAGAATCATTTAAAGTTTCATTGGAATCTTACATTATTCATCAGTAACAAACTCCACCAGTGAATGTCTGTCCTCATGAAGGCTCGGTATCACCTCTGGAGCCACCAATGTAGCAACAGTCAAACACAAACTTCAAAACATACTGAACACTTAAAACTGCACTAGGTCCGGCCTGCAATCTCAGCTACTGATGAAGCTGAAGCAGTAGGATTAAAGGGTCTTGTCTCAAAATGGAATTTATAAAGAGGGCCAAGGGTACAACTCCATAATGGAGTATCTGCCTATCATATGTGAAAACCTAAATTCAGCCCCTAGAAACACACACACACACACACACACACACACACACACACACACTGGAGGGTGGGGTCAAGAGGGAACAATCCTAATTTTTTAAAATCTATTTTTATTTTCTCTGCATTTCTGTTTTGCCTGAATGTATGTCTGTATGAGGGTGTCTGATCCTGGAGTTATGAGTTACCATGTGGGTGCTAGGAATTAATCCTGGGTCATCTGGAAGAATAGTCAGTGATCTTAACCACTAAGCCATCTCTCAAGCACTGCTAGCACTGCCAACAGATAGATAGATAGATAGATAGATAGATAGATAGATAGATAGATAGATAGATTAGATAGATAGATAGATAGATAGATAGATAGATAGATAGATAGAATAGATAGATGATAGATAGATAGATAGATAGATAGATAGATAGTTAATTTTATATATGTGAGTACACTGTAGCTGTCTTCATATTTTCAGACACACCAGAAGAGGACATCAGATCTCATTACAGAGGGTTGTGAGCCACCATGTGGTTGCTGGGATTTGAACTCAGGACCTCTGGAAGAACAGTCAGTGCTCTTAACCACTGAGCCATCTCTCCAACCCCTAAAGTATATATTCTAATCCATTTAAATTTCAGAACAACTTCTTGGGGGCAAATGCAATTAGTTCCCATTTCACAGGGAAAGCTGAAGTGTCTGAGAGGAGAGATGGTCATGTGCTAATTAATATCTGTCAGTTTTCATTACTATGATAAATACTGCAAGATGACTTGAGCTCATGGCTTCTGAGATGTCAGCCCACCATGGCTTGGTCTTCTCACACTGGACACATCACTGTGAGGTGCAGGTGTTACAAGGTTGCTCATTTTATGTAGGCCTGGGAGCAAAATGAGAGCAAGGGGTCAGGGTCCCACTGTCCTTTTCCATGTCACAGATTCCTCCTAAATGTTCTGTTATGATGGACTGAGGACTGAGCCTTTGATACACTCTTCGGGGGAATGTTATGACCCAAAGCACAGCCCTCGTGGAACTGGGATTCAAATCCAGATAGTCTGGGCCCAGATTGGTTAACCAAGCTGCTCAATTCACGACACAGGGGCAGTGTGGTGGGCAAGATACCAACAGCAGCTCCTACTGGTAAATCCCACTCCGGTCTTAATTAGCAGCTTGGTTTCAACTAAGTAACTCAGAGGCCATACGGATTGGGGGCAAGAGCAGAGGCGTCATCCAGACCTGGTAGTAAGGCCTGTAATACCAGCTACTTGGGAAACTGAGACAGGAGAGTCACACTTCCAAGGCCTGCCTGGGCAGTTTAGTGAGACAACAGTCTCAAAATAAAAAGTGAAAAAAGGTCCTGGGTATATCTGCAGCAGGAAGAGTGCCCATCTAGCACACTCAGGGTACTGGGTATATACTGCATTGGGAGTGCCTGCCTACCATAGTCAGGGTACTGGGTATATACTGCAGCAGGAGAGTATCTGCCTGGCACACTCAGGGTCCTGGGTTTGATTCCAGTGCCTTGAAAGGAAAAACCGAAAAGCTGTGGGGAAAGCTGAGGACCCACCCACCCATGGTGCTGTCACTTAGAAAAGAAGGGCACCGGAGCTGAGTGACTTCTGAGCACCTGTCATGCCATGGGCACCTGTCATACCATGGGCACCTGTCATGCCATGGGCACCTGTCATGCCATGGGCACCTGTCATGCCATGGGAGCTTTCTATGTCCTGTCTTCTGGCTGTCCTGTGCAACCGTAGGCAAGGTCTTGTTCCTCACTGGCTCTCTGTGCCCCAAGAAGCAAAGGGGACCAAGTGACCCAGGGACTTTGTGTTGTCTTGCAGCTAAGGATGGAACCCAGCATCTTGCACGAGCTCAGCAAGTGTTCTGCCACAGAGCCTCCCTCCACACCCCCCCCCCCAGCCCCTCAATCCTTCCTTTCTGCTTTTGCTTTTTCTTCTCCCTGCAGTAATGGGGATTGGACACCGTGTCTTGCTAAGAAGGTTCCTTACCAGTGAGCTACACCCCAGCCTCTTATTTTGTTTTAAATAATTGATCTGAACAACACTTACCAAAGAGGTACCATTTATGCAAAGAAAGCCCTAGACCATGAACCAGAGGCCACAGAGATGCACAGGAGCTGCCTCTGCTTTCGTAAGTCCTCTTTCATTGAGTAAGGCACCACCCTCCCTTCTCTTCTCCCTCCCTTCCCTCCCTTCCTCCTCCCCCCTTCCTTCCCTTCCCTTCCCTTCCCTTCCCCCTCCCTCCTTCCCTTCTTTCCTCCTCCTCCCTTCCTTCCCTTCCCTTCCTCCCCCTCCCCCCTTGCCTTCCCTTTTATTTTCTTTATAAGTTGAGCCCAGGCTAGCCTGAAACTCAACAATCCTCCTGCCTCAGCCTCCCAAGCATGTGCCCTCACACTCTGATTCCCTTAAACTTCCCTTTTTTTTTTAATGAAGAAAATGATGGATGAGCATGAAGGTTATGCTATCAGCATTAGTCAGAGTATGAACCCTGGTTGACTCCTAGTTCAGGACTCTTTCTGTCCCCACCTCTCTCCCTTCATCCTAATATCACTGTGGCTCTCAGCTACAGTCCACTCTGACTTCTTTACGTCTCTAGCTGCTGACACTCCTCATCCTGTGTGTCCAATTTCCCTGTCTGACAAGGGTGGGCAGATGTTCAGAGCTGAACTCCCCAAAACACAGGATCAGCTCCATCAGGTGAATGCAGCTGGGCCCGTTGGAAGCTCTGCTCTTTTGCCTAAAGCCCCACCTGGCACATAAGCCAAGCCAGCTACCATAGGCATCATGACTCATCCCCCATCTGCTGACTCGGAACTAAAGCTTTTGCCCCACCATGTAATTACTGGAGAAGAGGAAGTCCTTGACGAGATAAAGTTACTCTTCTTGCTCATAGGAAGGGGTCAGAGCACACAATGTCCTATTTTCTGGTTGTTATTAACCAATAACAATATCATCTATCTATCTATCCATCTATCTAAGCCACAGTCTTACTATGGCTCACAGGCTGGCCTGAAACTTGCAATCCTCCTGCCTCGACCTCCTGAATGCTGAGATTACAGGCCTGTGCTACCACGTTTCTGCCGCATAGCTTTCTGTTGAGTGCTCCTTTGACTTCTATGGGCCCACCACTGCATACAGCAGGCACTGTGCTAAGAACACAGCTCAGTGGGAGAGCACCTGCTGGGCAATCCAGCTTTGCTGGTGGATTAGCTGCCTGAACATCTGTGCTCAGCACAGTTGCAGGCAGGGTTGCTAGGATACACATGTGAGTGTGGATGTGGGGGAAATGACACAAGTACTTCTGTTTAGCAGAACTGGGCCATGACCAGAGGAACCACAGCACAGACAATCTGTTCTTTAAAGAGCTCTGTGCTATCAAGTTTACTTCTGTAGTCTGGCCCAAGAACTTCCTTTTATTTTCCCCTAAACTCTAAATTAGATAGGGGAAGAGGCACCTATCCCTTGTTTCCCCCCCCACTTCTTTTTTAAGACAGGGTCCTATGCATAGTCCTGTTTGTTTTGAACTCACTCGGTAGAACAGGCTGCTCTTGAACTCACCAGAGAGCTACCTGCCTCTGCCTCCATAGTGCTGGGATCACAAGTGGATGGCACCACATCAGAGGCCTTTCTTAAGATGCCTTCTATATGGGCTGAAGAGATGGCTCAGCAGGTAAGAGCACTGACTGCTCTTCCGAAGGTCCTGAGTTCAAATCTCAGCAACCACATGGTGGCTGACAACCACCCGTAATGAAATCTGATGCCCTCTTCTGGTGCATCTGAAGTCAGCTACAGTGTATTTATGTATAATAATAAATAAATCTTTTAAAAAAAAGATTAAATCACTTAGCTTAAGTAATTCTTACCACACTTTCTGAAGTATTTTTCTGTCCATATTCTTCCTGTATTCCAAATAGCTGCCCCCCATTAACGAACAATAACTGGATTCTGTTTCCAGGAGATGCTAAGTAGGCCCCGTGGAACCATAGAATTAGGGGTAAAGTGTACCCAGAAAGGTTAGTGACTTGCCCAAAGGCATGCAGGTCAAGTGGCAGACCCTGGACTGGACCCCCAGGCTCTCTCCTCTCTTCCTGTCCCAGGCTGGTCTCTTTAGGACCATAAGCCAAGACACCAAGGCATCTTCCCCTGCTCATGAGCCAACTCCTTGTAACACACATGTCAAACCTGTCATTCCTGTGTCTCCTGTGAAGAACACAGACTTACCCTGTTTCTGGAATTTATTATCTAGTCCTAATTTATACATTTAAAAAAATAAATGGCTTTTTTTTCCCTACACAAAAAGTGATGTCTGTGCCTTTATCACATGGCAGGCATTGTGTGTGGCATTCTTTTGGGTGCAGTTAAACCACAAGATCTTTTCTCCACGGCAGGAATGTGAGAACCTCTGGGAAGAGCAGAGCTAATGAGGAGCCCAGGCTGGCCAGGCTGGAGAGCGGGTGTCTCCCACAGCACACTCTTGTCTCCCAGGATCTATCCTGACCATTCCTGCCTTCCTCCGCTGCCCTCTCCACGGGCACCTGGTCAGCAGGGTTTGATCTGAACTGCCAGTGTTGGGGCTGAGACCCAAAGGGCTATGGTGGGCAGAGAGGTGTGTGTGTGTGTGTGTGTGTGTGTGTGTGTGTGTGTGTGTAACACCAATGGGAGGCCTAGCAGGTGGCCCTTCCTCCCACTGACTGTTAGGCCTGTCCTCTGTTCCCAATTCCCCTTTGCCTATGGCCACATCACTATCTTCCATTCCCAGAAACTCTGTGGTGCCTGCACTAAACATCCTTCTAATCCTCAACAAAGATGTTCCTGTCATGT
>CACVCL010022781.1:0-32283 GCA_902729485.2 Mus minutoides
AGTCTCATTAATAGCTTTTGCATACATATATGCATATTTTATACGTAAGTATGTGAATACACAAATATTCTTAAACACAGGATGCTCAGTTTGCAGAATCTTACTTGTATGTGTGTTTTCAGGGCTGACTACTGTCTCTAGATCACCAGTTGATAAGATCTCCCTTGGTGAAGATGATTTCTCCTGCTCTAAGCATTTATTATTTGCCTGTACTTCTTTGCATACATTTGAGGCCTCATGGGATGGTTTGATGGGAAATTTAAAGATATAATGCTAGAGCAGTGAACCAGAGGTGGGGGAGTGGGGGAGCACCTCATAGATGTGGGGGAGTGGGGGAGCACCCTCATAGATGTGGGGGAGCAGGGGAGTACCCTCATATATGTGGGGGAAAGGGGGAGTGGATGAGCATCCTCATAGATGAGAGGGAGCACCCTCATAGATGTGGGGGAGTGGGGGAGCACCTTCATAGATGTGGGGGAGCACCTCATAGATGTCGGGGAGTGGTGAAGCACCCTCATAGATGTGGAGGAGTGGGGGAGCACCCTCATAGATGAGGGAGAGTGGGGGGGCACCCTCATAGATGTACGGGAGTGGGGGAACACCCTCATAGAAGCAGGGGTAGAGGGGATTTGGATAGGGGGTTTGAAATGTAAATAAATAAAATAACCAATAAAAATTAAAAAAAGTTAAGCTTAAAAATATTGGATGTATCCATATTGGTAAATTTAGTGTGTACAATGGTATGATGTTGCGAATTTATTGGAAATTTTAATAAAATTAAATTTCCACCTAAAAATATAAAAAAATAGCCCTTAAAATTGCTGTTTTTCTTGATATACATAATTGATATTCAATTAATAATTTTAATATAATAAATGTAAACATATCTCTCATTCTGAGCAGAGAATTAGGATGGCCTGATACAATTCTTCAATAAATTATGGCTTATTTCATAAGTAAAAATATATCCTAGTCTACCGATATATTTTCATTCAAAGTATTATTACTTTAATTTTTGTAGTGTATATGCTCATGTTAATTTTTAGTGCATTTGTTAGTCTCACTAATGACACTTTTGATTTCATAATATTAAAAAACTTTGAAAAAGTGAAACTGACATTAGGAGATGAAAGTCAGAAATAATTGTGATGCATGCAGAAAGATAGAATAGTTAGAGTTTTATTAGATCTCAGCATCTCAGGATATATCTTTGTAAAAATGAAAAAAACTAAAAAAGAAAAAATGAAAAAGAAAAATATCTTCTAACCTCTCGTTGTCCTTTCCTTTATTTTGACCTCTATAATGAGAACAGAAATTTATAACAGGATGTAAATAGTATTTCTATAATTTCTAAAATATTCTAGGGTAATCGTTGTCATATAGTAAATGAAGGCAAAATATGATTCTCTGTCCCATTGAATTATGCTTTCCCAACTCTAGCTATTCAATTACCTTCAACAACAAAATGATAGCTCTTTGTTGCTAAAATACTATGAACACAGGACTACTATTTTATTCATTGTAAGGTTAGGTATAATTGGGTACCTGTATTTACTATATGTATTTAATTAAATCTTTTAGTGACTCCTTTGTTAAATGTCTACATTTTGATTCTTTTATTTTGAATTTTCCACTTTCAGTGGCAAATTGAAGCTCAGAATATTAAAAGAAATCTATGACTGGAGACATTACAACTTTGTTATAGAGTAGAATGTTTGAACTCCAGGAGGTCTGTGATCTCCTGATAATCTTTACAGACACCTTAAAGAATCTAAATTTTTTGACCTTTTAAGACTCGGACCTACTAATATTTAAGGCAAATTTTCTTTTAAAGACTTTTTTGATTTTGGAAAACATGAAATATGAATCTTGTATTTTTCAACATTGGTTTTTCATCAAGGAATATTTTGGCATAGGGTCTCCACTTCAAATCAACAAATAATACAAAACTGAAGTAGAGAATGAAAAACTTCATACAGTCTTCATTAGGAAGTGTTGATTCAACTTGAGCTCTCCTTGACCATTTTCTTCAAGTCTTGAGTTTATCATCCTTTTAAATCAGGGATATCTGCTTACTCGAGAAATTCCTTGATACCTCTTATTTGTGAATGCCAGACCTAAATGCTTTTTCTTTCTTTCCTGAGATTACAAGCACAATTAAATATGGCCTCCCTGTTGAGTCTTCTCCCTATGATATATATATTCTTTTATCTCCAAAAGTAAATCTCTTACCAATCACTAAAATGTGACATATCCCTTTTCTGCTGTAAATCCTGCTATAATTATAGGTACTTAAGTTTTTTTTTTTTTTAATTTTTATTTTTTATTTTTTGCATGTGTTTCATGAAAACACTACTTTGTTCCAAATTCTATTCATGGACACTTTAATCCCAAGTATTACCATGAACTATTACACTGTCTACTATTGCAAATGTTTGCTGAGACCCACAATCTTAGCCCCCTGACTTCTGACATGTAGTTTAGATCAATTCAACTCAACACCATTCCGTAAAAGGCGTTTTACTGATCTTTACATCTCACCATTGTCCACTGTCAGAGGGAACTTTCCTTATCTGAGTTTTATAGGTGGTTTAGAATCTCAGTTAATCACTTGACGTATAGTCTTCATCTAAATCTTACCTGTCTCTCCTCTCTTTACATTTAACAAAACCTGCATTCAACTATAAAACAGAAAAAGAGCAAAAATTCATTTTGAACCAAACTTAATATTTGTCTTTATGCATCTTAAACACATATTACTGAAATGCCTTTATTATTTACATCCATACTGATAGCAGTTTAAGAAATCATGATCTTTTCCCTAATGCCTGTCTTCTGCTACTCTAATCTCCTACTCTGTCATCTAAAGCTGAATAGAACTATAAATTCTAAATCTATTATTTCATTAAATCTTTACATCATGTTCCTCATAGACTTCTAATATTTGTGTCCAAGTAACTCAAGTTTGTTTTGACATTTTTTCCCTTACAATTTCTCAGTTAATTTTTATCCTTAAAGCACTTTACTTAGATTATTATGAAGGCTTAGGAATTTCTTATTTATTTATTTATTTATCTATTTATTTATTTATTTATTTATTTATAGAGAATTTCTTTATTTACATTTCAAGTGTTATCCCAAAAGTCCCCTATACCCTCCCCTGCCCTGCTCCCCTACCCTCCTACTCCCACTACTTGGCCCTGGCATTCGGGGCATATAAACATTGCTAGATCAAGGGCCTTTCTTCCCAAATAATGGCCAACTAGGCCATCTTCTAATACATATGCAGCTAGAGACACGAGCTCTGGGGGCTCTGATTAGTTTATATTGTTGTTCCATCAATAGGGTTGCAGACCCCTACAGATCTTGGGTACCCTCTCTAGCTCCTCCATTGGGGACCCTGTGTTCTACCCTATAGATGATTGTGAGCATTCACTTCTGTATTTGTCAGGGACTGTCAAAGCCTGCCAGGAGACAGCTATATCAGGGTCCTTTCCGCAATATCCTGCTGGTGTATGCAGTAGTGTCTGCATTTGGTGGCTGATTATGTGATGGACCACCCGGGTGGGGCACTCTCTGGATGGTCCATCCTTTCATTTAGCTCCAAACTTTGTCTCTGCACCTCCTTCCATGTATATTTTAATCCCAATTATAGGGAGGAATGAAGTATCCACGCGTTGGTCTTTCTTGATTTTCTTGTGTTTTGGAAATTGTATCTTGGGTATTCTAGGTTTCTGGGCTAATATCCACTTATCAGTGAGTGCATATCATGTGTGTTCTTTTGTGATTGGGTTACCTCACTCAGGATGGTATCCTCCAGATATACATCCATTTACTCAAGAATTTTATAAATTCATTGTTTTTAATGCTATATGCTATATGATGTATGATGTATGATATAGATATTGATGTTGTTTTATTTTCTTTTGGTTTTTTTTGCTTATTACAACTGTGGGTAGACTCAGGAGCTATAGATTTCTAATGAATTGGGGTCAGAGATGCCTACAATGTACTGCCTATCCACATTAGTGTTAAATGGAATTAGATCTTTAGGAAAGCTCAAAATGTTAGTGAAGCTGGCGTTATAAACCTGTTTTGTTTGTTTCTTTTTCCATAGCTTATATTTGGAAATATCTAACAACGAAGACAATGTTTTACTATTGTATTTATTAAACATTTATAACCTGATATTTTTTTGGTCTAGACTAGATAGTATTAGGAAACATAATACATTCCAAACAATTTTATTATCAAAGAGTTTATAATTTAATCCAAAAAGAATAAAATTTAATGGATTAATAAAATATGCAGCTATTGGAGATAAAAGAATACTGAAGAAAAAATATTACATTTGAAAGAAGCTATACTTTCATAAGTGAAGGTTAGTCCATTTCCAAAGTTTTATGAAAGGACTATTTATAAAGCTTCAATTCTTATGTCTTGCTCTCTTACTCCATGTTTCTACCCATGTTCTTTTGTACTTGGCCTGAACAAATGATACTTGAAAATTCATTCAAAATGATTTAAGTTATTCATTAATGGTTGTTTCTCAAAATGTTACTGGATTCAGGACTTACAATAGTAACTGCTTGATGAGTTTAAGCAATTGTATGCATCTACATTTTTATTATTTTTATACTTATATCAGATCTATGTTTATAAATGTTCATGGATACAGAGATGATTAATTTACTTTTCATGGGAAAAAACCTAAATATTCAGAAAATATGAAGTTTGGGCTTAATATGTAAGTAAATTAGTAAGTCTGATTGTAGTTAGCAGTGAGTCCATAAATGAGGGTGTTGATAAAAATTCTCAATCATGGAGTAAAATGCCTTAATGGAAATATTTCGTTCACATGTCTAACTCACAAGTGTATAATGACCTCATTAATCCATTAGTTTGTTTACAAGACAACACAACATTAATTACTGTCATTTTCATTTGCTTTCAAGTTCAGACCTGACTCATGTGTATGTTGCATTAACTTACTTTTCCTCCTGTTTTAATTTTTACTAATTTACAAATATTTCCTCTGAGAAGAAGATGCTGGGAGTCCTCCAGTTCTTACAGAACTATTCAAAGATCAGTGATCCTTTGACTTGTGGCACTGGCTTGAAACATAGTGCTGTGTAATCACAGTAGGAGGTAGATTTTAGGAGATGATGGAGTGTCTGACTGTGATAATTAGACAACTTTTCACTTTGAGTGGAAGGCTGCAGTGAGCCTCATTTTATTTATGTCCTTAAAACTTACTTTTGTAGGATCCTGAAATTTCTTATGTTGTAGAAAATTAGGAAGTATCACATGGTCACCAGTGAAAAATCAGTCATTACACTCAGATGCCCTGATGTTTTGCTTCTTGAATCTATCCTCTATGGTCATACTTTCACTGTAATTTTTCCATGTAGCACCTTACCAGAAAACCTGCATCATTCACACACAAACACACACACACACACACACACACACACACACACACACACACACACATACACACACACACACACACACACACACACACACACACACACACTTATGTATGCATTCATGCACCTTCATGTGCTTACCAATGCTCCTGTGTTCACACACAGAATCTCCCCAGCGACTCTGCATTGACATTTCACTCAATGCTGCAGAAAAAATCTAGAAGATATATTTGTTTTCTTTGCATATCTATTTAAACATATCTGTAACTGTCTGAGCATATTCTATGTTGGCTAAGATGCCAGTGTTCCCTAAGAGACACAGACTGTTCTTATTTCCTGAATCTTACTTAATCCTCAGCTATGTCTTGCCCTAGTATTTTGAAGATGCTATTCAGGCTCTTCTTCCTTACTTATTTGCTTGCTTGTTTGATTTTTACATTCTAACCATATTTTTTCCCTCCCTCATTTTTTTGTCAGTCCCATATAACCATCCACTCCTCCTTTTTTCTTCAGGAAATGCCAGGCTTACCTTTATATCAACCAGTCATGGGATATCAAGTTGAAGTAAGAATAGACACCCCTCTTCTATTAATACTGGACTAGGAAACCCAGTAGGAGGAAAGGGGTCCAAAAGCATGCAAGAGTAAGAAACATCCCCTGCTCAGTGTGAGCCTGAATGAGCCTCGGATAATAGGTTCTGTGGTGTGTGTGTGTGTGTGTGTGTGTGTGTGTGTGTGTGTGTGCTTGACCCCCCTGTCTCCTGTATTCTTTTCTCCCCATCTCTCACAGCAGTCCTCAAGCTCAGCCTAATGTTTGTCTATGGGTATCTGCCTCTTTTTTCCATTAGTTTCTGGGTGAAGCCTCTCTCATAACAATTGGGCTAGGCACCAGTGTGTCCCTAGCATGATGAATATAGCAGAATGTTATTAGGAGTCATGTCCTTGAGTTTTTCCCAGTCATGTTTGATTCTATTCAAGGTCTCTGGATTATCCAGCCTCTGATTCCTGGTACTGCACGTAGTGTTATGGTTTGGATTCCTTCTCATAGCATGTGTCTCAAGCTGGACCAGTCATTTATTGTTGTGGTGTTCCCCATAAACTCATGTGTCTGAATGTTTGGCCCACAAGGAGTGGCACTATTAGGTGATATGGCTTTATTGGATCACATGTGGATTTATTGGAGGAAGTGTATCCCTGTGGGAACAGACTTTGAGGTCTCCTATGCTAAGGTATGCTCAGTGATACAGTACAGTTCTGCTGCATGCAGATCAAACTGTAGAACTCTCTGTTCCATGAGCACCATGTCTCCCTACCATAATGATAATGGACTAATCTGGAACTGTAAGCCAGTCCCAATTAAATGTTTTCCTTTATAAGAGTTGCCTTGGTCATAGTGTCTCTTCACAGCAATGGAAAACCTAAGACAGTTGGACATTCCCACAATTTTTATGCCACTGTTACTTCAACACAAGAACAAATTATTGTTTGAAGGTTTTATGGCTGAGTTTGTGTTCCAATCCTTCCACTGGAAGCTTTTGCTGTTTATAGGAGATGGCCAGTTAAGGTTCCTTATTACCATTGCTAGGAGTCTTATCTGGAGTCATCAGAGATTCCTGGTAGTTTCCATTGTCCTAAGTTTCTAGTTCTTAACAGAGATGTTCCCAACCCCACCCTTGATTCCAGCTACTCTTCCCATAGTTTCTTTCTCTGTCCTCCCCCAACATGATCTCCCTTGTTTCCATCCCACCTTCCCTACCCACATCCTTCTTTTTGTCCACCTGCAAGTCTATTCTATTTTCCCTCCACAGTGAGATTCCTGTGTTCATTTTTAGTTCTCCTTGTTTCTTAGATTCTTTTGGTCTATTGTATCATGGCTGCTCTTTATGACTAATATTTACTTATAATGGGAGAACCCCCTATCCAGCTCTGAGGAGTGTGGTGAGATTATGGCATTGAACGGTTTTGTGTTTCAGGTCTGCCTCAGGTTTTAAGCTGGCATCAAGCTCTGTCCAGAATAGTGGCTGAAAATCATTATGGTACAAGGGCCTGGCCATTTTTACCCAATTCAGGACACTGTAACTCTGAATTTGTTGTCTTTGACTTCCTGTTGGGATACAAAGACTGCTGGGCTTACATTGTGAATTTGATGATTCCTGAGAGAGCCTGCATCAGTTCTTTTCTTTACATAGATCTCATCCCCTTTAAACTTATAAGTTCCTAGCACTTTCTCTGAATCCTTTCTCAGAGTTGCAAATTCATCCAATTCACTATTGACTGTCTTTTCAACTAATAAAACCTGATCTTTCCTTTTCTCATGGAGGTTCACCTTACCCCTCAAAATGAAAATTGACAGCTCCCTCCTTAGATTTATTCTTTCTTACACCTGACTGGATTTCATTTACATGTTACTCTCCAATACTTGCTCTTCCCAAGTGAAATCTCATCCTATTTGACTGCTTAACTTAAATGGTGAGAATTGCACCTGGCAGATTAATTCACTCACTTATTTAACTGTTTCAATTTAGAGGTTATTAAGTGACAGGCATTGTGCAGGTTCTAGAAATACAAATGTAAGTAGAAGAAAGAGTTTCTGTGTTTTTTAACTGGGTATATACGTATACTAAGTATTTATACACTGGTTTACCTTCAGTGCCGTATTAAGGTTAAGAAAACATTTGACAGTGTTATGAGGATATGAAGCAGCAGGAGCATGATGATACTTTCTAGAAGGTTTATAAAAGCAACTTTCAGGAAATGTTATATTCACATTATTCTGAAGCTTGAGGAATTGATGTGCTATAATGACAAATATTTATTGTACTAATAATGTAGTTTGTTAGGAAATGACACATCAGAGGTAAGCATGAAATGTTTTATTAATGATATGAAACTTTCCTACTTTCTGTGACAAGTTACATGTAATATTTCTCTTCTTGTAAGAAATATCTCTGATATACACTCCTTAAATTCTATCTTCAAGTATACATAAAGGCACTTCTCTTCACTTACATATGTTTGGTTACAAATTTCAAGACACCACCTGAGGATGTAAGAAAAATGTATGAGTTCAGCAGAGCCTTAATCCTATTTTCCGATATTTTTTTATTATGGTGTCCTCAATTATCACTTATATTATTATCTTTCAACAGAGTTTACTCTTATAAATATTATCTATGGCACACAGACAAGACAATGTTTGTTGTTGTTTGTTTGTTTACTTTTGTTTTTTAAATACCCAGACAAGAGGATCTTTAATTTAAAATATGTATTTACAAAATACATACCCAAGATATAGTCCACAGAAATAAAAAATGTCAACAAGCTGAAGTGCCCAAGTGAGGATGCCTCAGTTTCACTTAGGAGGGAGAAGAAAGCAATCATAAGTGGGGAGGGAGGGAGAAACCTAGGAGGGAAAGTTGAGTGAGTGGGAGAACTTGTCCTGGTATTGGGTGAGGGGAAAGGACTGAAGCCCTGAGGGCCAGCAGAAAGAATGGAAACAGGGGACCTTGGGAGATAGGAAGTTGGGAGGACACTCCTGAATACACCAGAGACCTGGGAGGTAAGAGGGTCTCTTGACTCAAAGGGAGGAACCTTAAATGAAATGCCAGACAGTAGGGAGAGGGAACTTATAGAGCCACCTCCAGCAGGAAGACAGGACATCAAGTGAGGGATGGGGTTGCCATCCCACAGTCACATATCTGACCAATAATTGTTCCTATCTTAAAGAATTTTAGGGATGGAAATGGAGAGGAACCACATGAGGGAAAGAAGGTCCAGCCACAAGCCCAAAGTGGGATACAGCTCAAGGAGCAGTCCCAAGGACTGTCACTATTACTGAGGCTATGGAGCGCTCACAAAAAGGGACCTAGCATGACTGCACTCAAAAAGACCCAACAAGCAGCTGAAAGAGTCAGATGCATATATTTGCACCCAACCAATGGACAGAAGCAGCTGACCCCCATTGCTGAATGAGGGATAGATGTAAGAAGCTGTGGAAAAGGGTGATCCTGTAGGAAGACCAGCATTCTCAATTAATCTGGACCCCAAAGATCTCTAAAACACTGGACCACCGAGCAAGCAGCATAACCAGCTGCTTGATATGAAGCCCCCAACACATATACAGGAGAGGCCTGCCAGGTCTGGGTTCATTCAGAGATGATAGACCTAATCCTCAAGAGACTGGAGGCCCCAGGGAGTTTAAAGGTCAGGTGGGGTCGGGTGTGGGGACATCCAAGTGGAGACAGGGGTGTGCAAAGGAGGTATGGGATATGGAACAGTCGAAGGGTGGACAGGATTTGGGAATATAATATGGAGTGTAAAATAAAATTTATTAATTAAAAATAAAAATATATTTGAAATAAAATATTCCTTGTAGCTATTTGCAAGTATCAAGTTCATAGAGGTAGTCAGTAACTTCCTATTTAATCAAAGAAAGAGTTCAGAATTTGAAAATAGTTAAATTTAAAAACAGAAGTGTTTACATATGTTCTTTGGAGGCTATTGTGGAGAATATTGTTTCCCTCCTTTCTCTGTCATTTGTACATAAAGAGGCCAATAATTGTATATTAATTTTGTATCCTGCTACACTTCTAAAAGTGTTTATAAGTGTAAACATTGCCTGGTAGAGTATTATGGTTTTTTATGTATATATACAGTCTTATAATCTGCATAGAGATACTTTAACTTCTATCCTTATTTCCATTCCCTTGATCTCTTTCATTTGCCTTATTTCTCTGGCTAAGAATTCAAGTGCTACATTAGAGAAAAAAATAGAGAGAGTAGGTATTCTTGTCCTGTTCCTGAGTTTAGTAAAAATAAAAGCCTAATACTGTAAAAATTCCAGTTATGTGCATATTTGAAAGAAATCTAAACACAGTCACCAAATAATACAGAAGAAAATGCCCACGACTAGACAGCTTAAGCAAACAATTAAAACCTCCATGGCAGTAATAGGTTGCTTCTTATTGAGTTGTTGGCCATTTGGCATTATGAAACCCAATAACTACTACAGTATATTGAACAGAGTTTTAAATGTTCTCTATGACTTCCCTAATTTCTTTTTTTTTATTAGATATTTTCTTCATTTACATTTCAAGTGTTATCCCATAGGTCCCCTATACCCTCCCCACACCCTGCTCCTCTACCCACCCACTCCCACTATTTGGCCCTGGCATTCCCCTGTACTGGGGCATATAAACATTGCTAGACCGAGGGCTTTTCTTCCCCAATAATGGCCAACTAGGCCATCTTCTAATACATATGCAACTAGAGACATGAGCTCTGGGGGTTCTGATTAGTTCATATTGTTGTTCCATCTATAGGGTTGCAGATCCCTACAGCTCTTGGGTACTCTCTCTAGCTCCTACATAGGGGACCCTGTGTTCTGCCCTATAGATGATTGTAAGCATCCACTTCTGTATTTGTCAGGGACTGTCAAAGTCTCACAGGAGACAGCAATATCAGGGTCCTTTCAGCAATATCTTGCTGGCGTATGCAATAGTGTCTGCATTTGATGGCTGATTATGTGTTGGACCACCCAGGTAGGGCACTGTCTGGATGGTCCACCGGAGCTAAAACTATCCAGTGGAAAAAAGACAGCATTTTCAATAAATGGTGCTGGCACAACTGGTGGTCAACATGTAGAAGAATGTGAACGGATCCATTCCTATCTCCCTGTACAAAGCTCAAGTCTAAGTGGATCAAAGACCTCCACATTAAACCAGAGACACTGAAATTCATAGGGGAGAAAGTGGGGAAAACCCTTGAAGATATGGGCACAGGGGTAAAATTCCTAAACAGAACACCAATGGCCTGTGCTGTAAGATCACAAATTGACAAATGGAACCTTATAAAATTGCAAAGCTTCTGTAGAGCAAAAGATACTGTCAATAAGACAAAAAGGCCACCAATGGATTGGGAAAGAATTTTTACCAATTCTAAATCTGATAAGAGGCTAATATCCAATATTTACAAAGAGCTCAAGAAGCTGAACTCCAGAAATTCAAATAACCCCATTAAAAATGGGGTACAGAAATAAACAATTCTCAACTGAAGAATGGCAAAGGGCTGAGAAGCACCTTAAAAAATGTTCAAAATCCTTACGAGAATCATCAGAGAAATGCAAATCAAAACAACCCTGAGATTCCACCTCATACCAGTAAGAATGGCCAAGATCAAAAATTCAGGTAACAGAAGATGCTGGCAAGAATGTGGAGAAAAAGGAACACTCTTTCATTGCTGATGGAATTGCAAGCTGGTACAACCACTCTGGAAATCAGTCTGGTGATTTCTCAGAAAACTGGACATAGTACTACTGAAAGATCCAGCAATACCTCTACTGGGCATATACCCAGAAGATATTCCAACTGGTAACAAGGACACATGCTCCAATATGTTCATAGCATCCTTATTTATAATAGCCAGAAGCTGGAAAGAACCGAGATGTCCCTCAACAGAGAAATGGATACAGAAAATGTGGTACGTTTACACTATGGAGTACTACTCAGCTATTAAAAACAATGAATTTATGAAATTCTTGAGCAAATGGATGTATCTGGAGCATATCATCCTGAGTGAGGTAACCCGATCACAAAAGAAGTCACTTAATATGCACTCACTGATAAGCGGATATTAGCCCAGAAACCTAGAGTACCCAAGATACAAAATCCAAAACACAAGAAAATCAAGAAAGACCAACATGTGGATACTTCATTCCTCCCTAGAGTAGGGAATAAAATATACATGGAAGGAGGTGCAGAGACAAAGTTTGGACTTCCCTATTTTCAAGGAGAGCCCTTACTTATGTGATTGGACATAGAGAAATAGAGTTGTAGCATAACTAGAAACTTCCCCCCTAATAAGCAGTATTCATAGTACTGAGAGGTACTCTTCATGGTACTGGAAGAGTAAGGCAATCATCTATATCACCTAGCAATAAACCCTGTGACCTACAATTGAAACCTGCCTATTAGGTATAATGTTGCAATAGTGACACAGATGGTATGAGAATAACTAACGACTTTTGTTTGGATTTAAGGCCTACTCCATGAGATGTAACTCGTACCAGAAAATGAGAAGCAGGACTACAATATAGGTCATGGGCTAAGTATAAAACTCATTACTATTATTGTGATAAAGATACCCAGCAATAGAATAGTTTATAGTAATATCATGCTATAAACATAAATCAGGAACATCTCACATCAGAGAAGATTCTTGCATTAGTTGATGAGAATGAATACAGAGACTCACAACTAAACAATGTAAACATATTTTAGATCATGCTTAATAAAATGAATTAAGTTATTAAAATAAAATTGTGACTATATTAGATGCCATTTTAAATCCTGCATCCCCAAGGATAAGGTGTCTATGCAAAAGAGGTGAAGAAAAGATTGTTAAAGCCAGAGAAGGTAAATAAATTTAAGGAAAAAAATGTCTTTTAGACACAAGACTATTGTATGTATAAATACACAGAAACTGGGGCATCATTCTCAGGGTCTCCAAAGATTAAATCCTGACAGGGTTCAATAACTGAGAGGGGGCGATTGAAGCTATCTACAACTGATGGCCACAGCAAATGAAAAAAAAAATTCTTTGAAAGAGTATTCCTGGGCATATTGCCCATACTACACGGCAGGGGCCATGCCCAGAAGTAATTGGCTAACACAAAAATTAATTCCATAGTATTCTGTTGAATTTCTGTTTCATTATTTCTTTTGGGGGGGGTATTTTTGGTCTTAATTGTTTCTTTCCTTATCTGTTTCGATTGTTGTTTTTGCATTTTGGATTTTGTTGTTGTTGTCTTGTGATTTATGTTGTTATTTTGATATATTTTTCTTCCAAACTGGGTGTTTGTTTGTTTGCTTGCCTTGAGAGAAGATAGCATATAAAATTTGGTGGATAGGTAGGAAAGGAGAATCTGGAAGAAATTGAAGCAGAGAAACATAATAAAATATATTATATAATACATTTTCAATATTAAAAATTGTTTCTTGGTGCTAGAGAGTTGGCTTCAACATTTAAGGTGACTTGTTGCTCTTGCAGAGGAATCAGGTTTAGTTACCAGAAGCCACAAAGTGTTCAACAATCCTCTGGAATTCCAAATGATCTGGCAACCTGGTCTTCCTGGTCACTGTGTACCTTTCATGTACTCATGTAAATGTAGCCAAAACACTCACATGTATATGTATACATAAAGAGGTGGCTTTCTTTTCTTAGAAAATAGAGAATACAGATTTCTAACAAGCTCTCTAATTTCTTATTCCATCACAACGTTGCTGGCTTTGTGCAGACACAATCTTTGTCTATTGTTTCCATTTTCATTTTACTCCTTCTGCCTCATTAGGTCTTTAGTAGAGAAAAGGCAAGCACAAAATAAAGCTTAGATCAATCATCCCTTCATAGGCCAGAGAAAGCAAAATCAATCACTGTCCATTCAAGTGGTTCTCAGCTATTGACTTTACATTTTTTTTTGAACTGAGGTCACTGTACTGTTAATCGCATAGAAGTTTCATGCTTTTGCTTCAGCATATTCCAAAGTTATTTTTAATGCATACAACTATACCTTTGTTAATTTCTTATGTGAATTGATGAGTGTCATGAATCTTTAACCTGTGATTAGAAGCATGAAAATAATATTTTTAGAAGTTTTTTTAAACCCCACTGCATATAGATTTCTTTTGGAAAACTTTCTGTGTAACCTACTAATAACTCCTTATAATGGAAAGTTTGCTAATATTATAAAAATAATTTTTTAAAATATACAACAATAACTTGTGTTAATACATATTTTAAAAACATTTTTCTATACTCACAATAGATAAATCTAGCTGTTGAGATCATTATTATAATAATATTATTCATAAGAGCATGTGTATCTTCTTTTATGCTCATGGTAGGCATCAGGTATTATGATTAACTGTAGTGCTTTTAATATCAATTTTTTTCATCTTTTTCTTAGAATTAGAAGATTATTGACAGATGCCCTAATCTAGACAGGAGTATTTTCATATAATCTGATAAGACTGTTCAAAATTTGCCCATAAGCTAGAGTCCCACATGTTAGAAATATGTTATATTTAAAGTTAGAGCATGTCTCCACGAGGAAATAAGATGAGCCAACTGTATATCACATATTTGCTGAATGACTGCTAAGTGCCAAAGATTGCTTCCATATTGTCTAATCATTCCCAATCGGGTACAATCGGGTTCTCTGTAGCCCACATAAAACAGCATGTAGCAGTAAGAGTTGTAACTCCAAGGTTCCCACAAAAAAGTGGGTGGTATATAGCTGGAGTGCCAAGAAGTTTAGGGTCTAGCTACCCTAGTATGCAAAACAAAATGATTGCCTTAAGCAAGGTAAAAAGTGGGACTTTGAAAGCTATATTCTTATATCCACATGCACCTAGGTTGTCTACACTCAAACACATTATAGACACACATGGAAGCACATACATGGACACACACACACACACACACACACACACCACTTTTAATGTAGTTTTGAAACAATGAATACTGAATTTCCTTTCTGTCAAAAAGCCACAGAGATTATTCTTGAAAATCTAGTTAAAGCTGTCATAAGTTCAAAACTAGGAACAAGTAGTACAAAGCAAAAGATCATGGAAAGGATTTGCAGGAATTGGAAGCCTATATTGACAGGAATCTTTGCAGGTTTCCTATTAAAATGAAAAAAAAAAGACTAATGAAACAGGTAAACATCACAGTGCTTTATATTGACCCTGTAGTTTAATTTTCTTAAGGTAAAAGGCAGTTGGTAACTGGAGGTAGTCACTAGAAAGTCCCATTTGCCAGGAAAGCAAGAGGCTCCTAGGAGCCAACAGCAATGACATTAGCTGAAATAGCCAACAAAGGGGAGAAGAGAATCTGTAGAGACAATATTCAGAGGTTAGGCATGACTCCCTGTTGAGGGATGGAGCCACCTACCCATCTCAAAAATTTTAACCCAGAATTGCTCTTGTCTAAAGGAAATACAGGCACAGAGTGGAACAAAGACTGAAAGAATGGCCATCCAGAGACTGTCCCAAATAGGGATCCTTCCTGTCTGCAACCATCAAACCCAGACTCTATTGCTGATTCCAAGAAGTGCTTGCTGACAGGACCCTGGTATAGCTGTCCTGTAAGAGGTTCTGCTTAGCCTGACCAATACAGATGTTGATGCTTACTGTTAATCACCAGACTGAGAACATGGACCTGAATGGAGGAGTTAGGGGAGGGACTGAAGGAGTTTGCAACCCCATAGGAAGAACAACAAAGTCAACCAATCAGAGCCCCAGAGCTCCCAGGGACTAAACCACCAACCAAAGAGTACACTTGGAGGGACCTATGGCTCCAGCTGCATATGTAGCAGAGTATTGCCTTATCTGGCATCTATGGGAGGCAAGATGACGCAGGATAGGGGAATGCTAGGGCGGTGAGATGGGAATGGGTGGGTGGGTAAGTGACCCTGTAACACCCTCATAGAGGCAGGGGGAGGGGAGACGGGATAGTGAGTTTCCTGGGGGGGTGGAATCAGGAAATGAGATAACATTTGAAATTTAAATAAAGAAAATAATAAATAAAGGAAATTAAAAATAAAAGAAAAGTAAAAGTAAAACCAATAATGTAATGTTTATATGTTGCATTTCATTATTGGCTACTATGACTTTTTTTTTTTTCTTATTAACAAGTTTTTACAATTGAAAGCATCTAGGAGAGAAAAATTATTTCTCGAAAGGAGTAAAACTTGGTACATCAACCATTTCCCATAATACGCATATGCATAGGAATAGTTGACCAACACAAAGAAGCCTCCATGTTTTGTTTTAAGTATAATGTTAATTGAAATAAAATTACACCAATCCCCTCACATTTGTCCCTTTAACTACTTCCAGCACTATTATTAGCCCTTCCCATGTATATCACACATATATGTATATATGTGTATGTGCAAATATGTAAATATACCCTTTTGAGTCTGCTTCTCTTGTTTGTGTGGATGTATATGGTTTCAGGGTTGACCACTTTGCATTGGACAATTATCAAGTGGACTTTTTCCTGGGAGAAGCTAACTCTTCTCCCAGTAGTTATTAACTGGATATAGTTCTTATTTTAGGATGGGGAACCCATGAACTTTCCTTCATTACACATTAATATGTCCATTTTTATAACTATTGCCAAATTCTTGTTTATGCAGCCATTTCTAAGAAAGACTGTTTCACAATAGACTTCCTGGTTTTCTGGCTTTTAGAATCATCATACTCCTAATCCATGATGTCACCTGAGCAATAGGTGTAGGAACTATGATATAGATGTAAGATATCTCTTAACATAAGCCTATAATGATTAATAATTTAATAACCACAAATTTTTATTCTATAAAATTTTACTTAAATAATTTCATTTTTTGATTTTCAGAAACAAATATAATATTGCAATGACAAGAGAGTAACTCTTGCATACAACTAAAATGTGTGTAATGGATTTTCATAACTCCTAGATATTCATAACTTCTTTGTGATTTCTCCTTCATTTCATGTATCTAAATGCAAAAAAAAAATAGAATTATTCTTACTCTGTTTAAAATATAGTTCCTCTTGACATTACATTTTATATGGTCCTATTTATAGCTCATGAATTTCCTCAAAACCAGCTGTTATGTAATCAACATGTTTCTCAGGGATATTTCCAAAATAGCTTTGCTTAATCACAAGAAGGGATTAGTGTAGTAAACACCTCTAGCACTGTGCAATCAAAAGTTGTCACATTATAGTTAGAGAGAAATCCTGAATAGAGTATAAGTCACAGTCCAGCAAATGCACTAGAAAACATGTCACATGGATGAGATTTATTGTCCATTTAATTATTTTTCATCCATTACTTACCTAAATTCAGCATAATAATACAAATATGCATATGAATTTAAGAAATGAATATTTCCTCATCATATGCTAACTTCTTCAGAACAATGAGTCACATTTATTCTTGCTTCTATGTTGTTTTTCTCTTCTAAATAAAATACTAACCAAAATATTATTAAAGGTTTTTAATTTAAAATAAATTACCCACTGCAGTTTATGTGTGTTTGTGCCTTACCCATGTCTAGAGGTCTAATCTACAAGTCTAAAGAACACTGATACATTTCTAAATATTAGAAGCACATTTTGTTGCTAAATATTTTATGTCAATTCTAAAATTTTGCTGCTGAGAACTTTAGATAGACACATAAAACAAAGTGAGTTTTGCCTGTGAGATGGCTCAGTTGGTGGAGGCTCTCATACACAAGTCTGATGAACTGAGTTTGATCTTCAGTTTTTCGATTGGTAGGTAAAAAAATGTTTTCTGAACTCTCCACAGGTACCATGAAGTGACCTATTGTTTGTTTGCATTCACACACACACACACACACACACACACACACACATATATATTATCCTGCTGGTGTCATTACCTGTGGCTGTCTACTTCGTGCTTCTAGCATTTCAGTGTTATAGTTTTACCTTAGTTAAACTAATAGGATAGAAAATATAATTGTAAACTGGTTAGTACATCATGAATTGCTTATTTTTTAGTTTTTTTTGTTCATATGTCCTTGTTTTCTTATATAAGAAGATCAACCTTTATGCTTTTAAAATAATACTATAGTCTAAATAAAGAAAATAAGATTTGATATATTAAAAATCTATGAAAATAAAGTTACCAAACAATTGTTGGTTTGTATAGATCCTGAAAGTTTCCATATTTGCATATTGCATTGCTTGATTAGCCTGAACTTTTCACCAGAATGATATGGTAAATTTTTCTCTTACTCAATATTCCTTATAAAATTCCTCCTAAACCATGACTACTTTGTCCTAAAATTCTCAAATATTATGATCTTATTCAACTTCTTGCCTTTGGTATTAGTTATCTTTTCCTGTTCTAGCATTCCTTTTACAGCCCATTTATACTTATCACTGTATTTTGTCTCCTTAAATTAACAGTAAAGTCTTTTGAAAAACTTATTTTGTAATCATACTATGTTAGATGATTCTAAAATGTTTACATATACAGATATAAAGCATTTAAGTGACATTATATTATTGAAGAAAGATAATACCTCAACTAGATTGCACATTAGAACATAAATTTATGAATAACCAAGGATTGCCTACCCCAGTTGGAATTCTTGGCCACTTGAGTCTCATAGAATCCCCAACATTATAAGCCATTGCCCTTGCTCTTGGTTACTTTCTGGATTATGATGATAAGACTATTATTGAATGAACCACATTACTCCGTCATTAAACATGGACCTATTTTTAAGATACTAATCTGAATGTTTCATCTCTACTAGCTAGCTATCATATTATTGGTAATTACAATGCAAACTACAGGAGAAGAAAAGCAAAAATCATCAATCTTACAAGGCTGCTAACTCTATAAGCTGTAATAACGACTGTCCTGTCAAGACAGAAAATGATGCTATGAATGTTGTAGAGGTAAGAAGCAAATTCTAGTATGATTTAGTACTTCTTTACAGGACAGAACCCAGGCATGGCACTGTTATTGAAGCCAAGACGCTAAAGGAGAAACTACTACTTTATTCTGCTAATTAAACATAATATCTATATGACCCCTAATAAGTTGTTGCTATATTCATAGCTGAGGACATCTCTCAACCCCCATCAGTTAAGCTTCTTTGTTCAGTAGATATCAAGTTAACACAGGAACCAACAAGGCCTTATTATGCAAACATTGGAGTGTTCTGCCATAAATGGAGCAAACATATCATACCCCTCCAGTAATGCCCAGAACTCTTCACAGAATAAGAGGTGGAACGATTGTGCAAAGAAGATAGACAGTTTCAAAAAATGTTCCAGAGCATGTAGCTGCATATATAAGCTCATGACTAGTGTGCCAGCAATCTCAAGTCCTGTATAAGTGCAAATAAGACATATCCTAATATAAAATATGGTATTTGGAAAGTCTTACCTAAAGTTGAGGAGCTACTGACACTTGATAGCTAATGGAAAAGAGAACAGCATCTAGTAGGCTGATTTTGCTCTAGTGTAGGTCTAAAAATAAAAATATGTAAGCAACACAATATGGACCCTATCGGATTAAACAAAACTAAACAAAAGACAGATCATGATATTGAGAATGTAAGGGGATGTAAATAGAGATTTGAGAAGTTGGAGTAAAGGTATTTATAACCAAAGCACTCTGAAATTCATAAAGAATTAGCAAAAATATTTTAAATATATTAAAATACCCATCTATGTCAAAGTCCAGTTAATTCTTATTAATAGTTAATCTGCTTCTTTTTTCAGAGACACTGAAAAAACTCAATCATTTTTATTACTATGGCAAAAAGATGATGATGACAATGATGATAAAGAAGAAAATGCCTTATAATATTCAAGTGGTAGCTAATTTTCACAGCCATTATTTGATTAAATGATCCCGTTTTCAGCTTATGATAAACAGATTTTACAAATGATAACACTTTCTCAATAAAGTTAATGCTATTAAAAATGTTGGATTTACATTTACTTTGTTATTTCTGTGTTTCTCTGTCCATTGTTCCAGCCATTTGTTTTTCTTTATTAGTTATTCTTGCCATAGGATATTTTATACAGCCATCTCAGATTTTAAAAATAATTTTAAATAATAAGAGATAAAAAACAGAAGACCACACTGAGTCATATTATTTTTAGCAACATTATCTGAGCAAAATGATTATTTGAAGTCATCATGTATTTCTACTCCAGCATGATTATAAATAAAAATCTAATTTATTCTCCTTTTTCTTACAATGTGTGAGTTTTCATTAGTTCTTCAAGGGAGGGTCAAGGGGAGCCTCCTACTGTACTGTTCGAAGTGGCAATATTGATTTGACTCCATAAAACATTCTCTTTTCTTAAAGTTCATCTTAAAAGGACTGTCTTTAAAATACACTTAGGAGCATCTTAGCTTCTAAAACTTCATCTTTTCCATCATGATAGGAACAACTGAGAATATCCACTTGCTAGTTCTATAAAACCTCTAAAGAATACTCTAAATCTCCTTATCCAAGGTGCAAGTGGACATAATGTGACAGAGATTTTATTTAATGAGCTAACTAACTAACTAACTAACTAACTAACTAACTAACTAACTAACAACTATATGTGTGTGTGTGTATGAGTGTGTGTGTGTGTGTGTGTGTGTGTGTGTGTGTGTGTGTTTATTAACTTAGACCTTATATTCTAGCACATAGGAGACAGAGGCAGGTGGATCAATGTGAGTTAAAGCCAATTCTACACAGCAAGCTACAAATTTCCATGCCAAAAAGGAATACACAATGAAACCTTGTCTCAACCAAAATTATCTAACAAAACAACAAAGAAATAAATAAATTAAGAAAGAAAGAAAGAAAGAAAGAAAGAAAGAAAGAAAAAAGAAAAAAGGAAAAAGAAAGAAAGGAAGGAAGACAGGAAGACAGGAAGGAAGGAAGGAAGGAAGGAAGGAAGGAAGGAAGGAAGGAAGGAAGGAAGGAAGGAAGGAAGAAAGGAAGGAAGGAGGGAGGAAAGAAAGGAAGAAAGAAATGAAGAAAGAAAGGAAGAAAGAAAGAAAGAAAGAAAGGAAGAAAGAAAGAAAGAAAAGAAAGGGAAAGAAAGAAGAGAGGAGAAAGAAATAGGGGAAAGAATCCATCTTATGAAATGTCCCTTCAGAGAAGTATAAAAATGAAGGATTGGATAATTCATTGATGTAGATTAGTACATGGTAAATTTGTATCATATAGGTATTGAAAAAATAACTGGTACATTTCACCAGTGAAGATAAAAGGATTATGGCTCCATCTGTAATTCTTTTGTTTGTTCCTTTTATAATTACTTCCCTATTGTATGTAACATTCACCATGGTCATTAGTTAACTCTGCTAAAGGCCTGGTCCTCTTCATTACATGTTTATTTAAAAATATTTAATAATATTGAAATTGCATTATGCAGTAATGTTCAAATTTGTTTTTATTTGCAGTCCAGACATTGATATAAGAATAGTTCTAAATTTTTAACATTTTTAAACATTTTATTTTTGTGTTTATTGTCTTATGCCTGCATATACATATGCGCATGTACACTACTTATGGGCATGTTTCTCTCAAACATCAGGAGAGATTATCAAGTACCCTGGAACTGAAGTTATAAACAGTTGCAAATCACAATGTGGGTTTCTGGTCCCAAACTCAGAACCTCTGTAAGAGCAGCCACTTCTCTTGACCCATCTCTCCATGCAATACTTTTATCACTTTCTTTGTTCACACAGTAAGAAAGAATTCACCCATCTAAGCAAATATTTCTATGTCGTGAGAAGAAAGTAAAAATAAATGGTTAAAAAATAGAGCTCTTTAAGCAAACTGTTTATGGACTGTCATTAACAAGGACAGTAAGACAGTATAGAGTGAAGTTGGATCCAGGGCCTAATTTATAACAGTCCTTTGGTGTTGGACAGCTAACACAGACAGTACTCTTTTGGACAACACAGGACCCCCTCGAGTTCATCCTCAGAACTACAACCAAAAATACAATACAAAACCAGGACTCTGAAACAATCCAGTGTCGGCTGTGGCTATCAAGAAGAGTCCCCCTAGTTTTGCCATCTACTCCAGGTTTCTGGAATACTAGACAATACTTCCAGTTCAATTCTCTGAGACTGAGAGTCTCTGCCTATATATCACTTGTCTCATTTAGAACCTCTAAGGATTTCTCATGACTCTTTTTTTAACCTCTTTGTACGGAAGGAAGGAACAGAAAATGTAAATCTAAAATATGATAGTATATACTTTTAAGAAACTTAGTTTAATACTAAAATTGTTTTATTTGAGGAGTAACGCAAAATAATAAAGACTCTGATGCTCCGATCATGTTTATAAACAATGGACGACCATAAAAATTAAATTGTTAAAGGTGAAAAAACAAGCAACATTGGAAGTCTTTCAAGATTCCTTTATACTTTATCTTTGTTGGCAAATATCATGAATTATAATGCACCTCATAGACAAATATCTGTGCTTGTAGCAGCTTGGTAACCGTTAGTAAATTTTCTCATCATTAGTGCCTCTACATTCCAAATTTCAGTGTCTTCAAAAGTAAAATTACCATCTACCCACTGTACATCCTTGGCAAACGATAAGAAATACAAAATAAGGTCATACCTAGCTTAATAATTCAGCAGACTTCTTTTTATAACATGTGTTTATTTGGTTCTTTGTTTAAATTTGAATCTATATGTATGTGGTTATGCATTCCAAACTGTGCCATATACAGGTCAAAGGACAAAATTAGAGTGCTGTTTCTTTCTTTCTACCATCTTGGTTTTGGTGACAAAACTCATGTTGTCAGGCTTGGTGGCAAGCTTGATGGCCTCTTGTAATGTCCCTCCCCGACCAGCCTGCTTCAGGCTGTATGCAGACCAGTCATAGGAAGCCACATCAGTGTGGCTTTCATTGACTTGCTAAATTGCACCTGATCTACTCTGGTGCCCTGCTGTCTGTCACTGTGCCTTGGGAAGACCAAGGGCCAAGACATTCCAGGGCACCCTGGATCCTGGCTTCGCCCAGTTCACCTGCCTACAGCTGGGACATCCCACAGTACTTCAGGCTTTGAGCCTGTGCAGAATTGACTGGGGCAAGGCCTTCCCTCTTAAAACCAAAGGAGAACCCTAATAAAGTTAGATGCTTTGATCGGATTGTGTCGACTTGGCGTTTGTCTTTTCTCCCACCCTAGTTTCTCGTTTTAGGCCCAGAGACCATATTCCAGAGGACACAGTTTGTAATGTAGATCGACCGCAGGCAGTAGTCCCCTACAGCCTTTAGCCACTGAGTCATCTTGCAGACTAATTCATGAAAATATGATGAACATATAAGTCTGCTCTTAAATTTATCCATCATAGTGTTTTCCTTGTACTATACTATTAATTTCTAGAATTCTCTGTGAATTGCCAAAAGAAGCAGATTGCTTTGGTTGTTATATTGTGCATCTTAAGGTCTCCTATGAAAAAAAAAATGTGTCATACTTGGAGAACAAAATTTGACTTTTTAACTGCTTGTCCTGAGTCAATAATTAGCCAAGCTATTTTGGTTTAGATCAGGATTTCCCACTCTTAGGCCTCACATAATTTACTCATTCAATTCAAATTGTCTGTTCCTGTACCTACAGTAATACATTCGAAAGCTAAAATAGCTGCAAAAAGTGTATAGATTATTTGACAATAAACTAGATGTCTTCTTTTCTCAAATTTGCAGAAAGGACAAGGTTTTGCTTAATGTTAGACAGGTCATTTTTTTTTACTTCCTTACTGTTTTGTAGGAAGTAAATAGGAAAGAACATGACTGATCAGTCAACTATATACAGAGAACCAGAAGGACTTCAAGAACTACAATATAAAGTGATACTGATAAAGATTTTCTTCACTAATGGGCTGTTTTCTCACAATCACGAAGAATGAATTGTGTGATGAACCAACTAGACCCCCTCAGAGCTCCCAGGGAATAAACTACCAACCAAAGAGTACACATGGTGGGACCCAAGGCTCCAGCCACATATGTAACAGAGGATAGCCTTATCTGGCATCAAAGGGAGCAATGGGAGAAGAGGCCCTTGGTCCTGTGAAGGCTAGATGCCCCTGTATAGGAGAATTCAGGGGCAGGGAGGTGGGAGTGGATAGATGGGTGGGTGAGCAGCTTCATAGAAGCAGGGGGAGCAGGGATGGGATATGAGTTTCTTGGATGGTGGGACTAGGAAATGGGATAACATCTGAACTGTAAATAAAGAAAATAATCAATTTGTTTTTAAAAAATAAAACAACCACTGCCAACATACATGAAGAGCTCTATCCTGAAGATACTTGAGCATCTTACTTGATTTCTACTCTATTTACAATAGCTAGAAAACGTAAACAGCATAGATTTCTATCAAAGGATAATGAAAGTATGGTATACTTACACAATAGAATTTTATTCAGTAATAAATATGAATACTACAGATAGGCAATTTAGGTAAATGGATAGAACATAAAACAATTATACTGAATGATGTTACATACAGCCATATAAAAGCCACATGATCCCTCTTATATGTGATGCCTACCTTTGATTTATTAGTTTTCTTGTTTAATTTGTATGATTTGTAAAATACAGAATAGAAGAAACATGTCATTGGGTGATGAGCTAAAGATATTAACAGAAGGGGTATAATTGAACACAAGAGATTTGAACAAAAGTGGTAAGAAAGTAGAGCAGAGATCTAAGGGTGAAGGGGAGAATAATAACTAACATGAAAGGAGTTTGACAAAGCTGCTTGGAAAGGTACTATTTTATGAGCTTCAGAGTGTTTATAGATAGATGATACATGATAGATGATAAATTGGTAGAGAGTTTAATAAATATTAAAGACTTCAACTGGAGTTACCTTGCACAGATGTGGGTGTGAGTATGTTTCTATAGAAAACTACAGATTATTAACCAAAACCCCAGTGTCAAATATGATATGAATCTTCTTGGTTAAAGATAGACCATAGACTCTTCCATTCCCAGCAATACTCCCCAAAAAAGGAAAGAAAGAGAGAGGGTGTGAGAGGGAGGGAGGGAGGAAGGAAGGAAGGAGGGAGGGAGGGAGGAAAGGAAGAAAGGAGGAGAGAGAGAGAGAGAGAGAGAGAGAGAGAGAGGAAAAGAAAAGAAAAGAAAAGAAAAGAAAAGAAAAGAAAAGAAAAGAAAAGAAAAGAAAAGAAATGCAATTGCCCTGGCTTTTGAATTGAGTTTCTAGTAAATTGCTGTTGTTGAGAGCATTAAAGACTGTAATCATAGAACATAGAAAAAATTAAGCTGGTGCTGACATGAAAACCGTTCCCCTACAGGCTGGCTTTTATAATGCTGGATAAAGTGTTATGAAAGTTGTGTTGATGACAAGGTGTCATATGAACCTTGAAATGAACTATCAAGCAAGATATGTATATTAGGTCAAAAATGGGTACAAGGTAACTAATAATTTTCTGACTGAGTTGAAAACCTGTTTCACAGCACGCAACTCATGGCTATCACTGTAAATTTGTGCAGGAACCTCCAAAGCTTGGCTGTTATGGGGCCTAGGGAAGAACCTATTACTATTATTTAGCTCAACAGAGATAGTATCAAAGTATATTTTAAATGTATGTCTTTTATTACCATAGATTAGAGCAGTTTTTATCTTTTATCAGAGAATAATTTTTTTTGCCCTAGCAATTAATAAAGAAACAACACACCACTAACTCAAGTGTAGAAAGTAAGTGACTGAGTTGTTAGCCAAAAATGGAACCTCTATATTACATTCTCTAACACTAGACACCATGGAACATATTGAAAGAAAAAATTTGCAAGAACTGAAGGGCAAGGGGGACTCCTACAAAATGTTTTCTGTAATTAGAAGGGTTAGTGTACTGATGGACTCATAGCAGCTCTGTTTGTTTTCACAAGACCTGTATAATACAAACGAAGTTAATATTTCAGTTCTCATAAGGAATGACTGGTGCTTTCCACCTCTTGCTGAAGAGCTATTGGTAGTTAATGGCTGCTGGGTAAGGAAGTGTCACCTTTGGCCCCCAGAGCAAACATGTGGTCTGCTACCCATGTTCCCAAAACATTCAATATAGGCAATCATAATTAGACTGAATGTGTTATAAACCACACCAAAGGACATCAATTTGGGACGTATATATAAGGAAAAAATAACATAGAAAGAATTTGAGAGAACTGTGGGCATGGGTATGATAAAGAGAAGCAAAAACCAAATACAATGGACAGAAAGTGGTCAAGTATTGTGAGTATCTGTTTGCCTGTATCAATAATCATTTGTACTTTAATGATTCAAATATAACAACTAAAGCAGTATTAAAGATGATATCAAAATAAAATCTCAATGTATATAATGCTTGATATATTTTCTTAATTTAAAATACATGTAGATTGAAAGTAAATAGCTACTGATACATATATATCAGTATATATATATATATATATATATATATATATATATATATATATATATATATAATTTTTATAAATGTAAGTACATGCCAACACTAATGTGAACAAATCTAAGCTAGTGAGATAAATTAAAAACAAAGGATATTTCACTGTCAACAATTATTAGGGAAAAGAAAGGCATCCCATGATTTCTGAGAAGTCAATTTCTCCGAAAACCCACTACTGGTATGAATATGTGCTCTTTACCACAAAATGTAAATAAAACGTAAACGTAACTGACAGAATTACAAGTTGAATAAACTATAGAGCTGCCATGATAGTTGAGTGTCTCCATTCTACTTTTTGGATTCATGACAAATAGGCAAAGAGAACATAACCACAGAGTGATCTGGCCTGGTCAGCATTTTATGTGCCCAACTTCACCAATATCTAATGTACAATCTATTTAATACTTTAAGACTCACTTCTCAAAAACCTAATGGGGTTGCTGAATAAGATTGTGGTGCTATAATAAAGATCTGAGAATTTATAAAAAAATAACAGAATGAAGATGTGTATTGAAAACTATAGAAGAATTAAACTAGAAATAAAACAGAGAAAGAAAGATAAAATTTTAAACTACCTGCCAGGGCCATCACGTGGGAGGGGGTGGGTAGGGGAGCAGGGCGGGGACGCGGGAGGGTAAGGGAAAATTTCTGGATAACATGTGAAATGTAAATGAAGAAAATATCTAATAAAGAGAGGAAAAAAAAAAACAATCACAAAATCAAAGCCTTCTCCAAAGAAGAAAATTATATAATTAAAATTAAGTTGATAAATATTACTTCTAATTTCTTTAGAATGGAATGAAATCACTCCTCTAAAGGGAAAGGTTTAGAATTGTTTCCTTTAAAGTAGAATATAGCAAACATCTCACGTTCACGTAAATATAATGAAGTGATTGAGAAGAAAGTAATTACAAAACAAGTATAATAAAGAAACAGTGCAAACTATGCTAGACTAGTCATATTTGAAACATGAAATGAATATGTGAAAATAAACTGAATTATTTTTAGAAGATGTTATTGCAAACACATAATACCAGCAAGATGATAGTAGTATATTTGACAATAAGGAGATCATATTCCACAAGCAATTTTAGTTAGTCCATAATCATGTTATCCTATATAAATTAAATAATATAGTTACTAATTTAGACTTTATATCAGCAAGTAAGTAAAGAAACAAATTAACCGTTTTTATATTGCCTAAAGTATTAAAGGAATTTTGGGTAAAGTATTTTACACCAGGACATAGTGTAATGATTCAATAGAAGATGACTTTTATTTAAATACAAATAACTTGAAAGGAATAAAAAGTCAAATATAATGAAACTGGCTCTTTTGTAATGTTAATGTTATTTTTTTAATCTCAAACATACTTAGTATATTTCATAAGTCATTTGAGGGTAAAAAAAATTATTGGATATTTTCTTTATTTACATTTCAAATGTTATCCCGTTTCCTGGCTTCCCCTCTAAAAACCACCTTCCCCTATCCCCTCCCACATCCCCATGCTCACCAAAACACCTACTCCCAAGTCCTGGCCCTGGTATTCCCTGACACTAGGGCACAGAGCCTTCATAAGACAAAAGGCCTCTCTTCCCATTGATGACCAACTAGGCCATCCTCTGATGCATATGCAGCTGGAGCCATGAGTTCTGTCATGTGTACTCTTTGGTTGGTGGTTCATTCCCTGGGAGCTCTGGGGGTTCTGGCTGGTTCATATTGTTGTTCCTCCTATGGGCTACAAACCCCTTCAGCGGCTTAGGTCTTTCCTCGAGCTCCTTCCTTGGGGATCCTATGCTCAGCCCAATGTATGGCTGTGAGCATTGATCTCTGTATTTGTGAGGCACTGGCAGATCCTCTCAGGAGAGAGCTACATCACACTCCTTTCAGCAAGCACTTATTGGAATCCACCACAGTGTCTAGGTTTAGTGATTGTAAATGGGATGGATCCCCAGATGAGGCAGCCTCTAGATAGTTATTTCTTCAGTCTCTGCTCCACATTTTGTCTCTGTAACTCCTTCCATGGGTGTTTTATTACCTCCTTCTAAGATGGTTAGAAGTATCAACACTATGGTCTTCTTTCTTCTTGAGTTTCATGTGGTCTGTTGATTGTATCTTGGGTATTCAGAGCTTCTGGGCTTCTGGGCTAATATTCACTTATCAGTGAGCACATATCATGTGTGTTCTTTCGTGACTGTGTTATGTCCCTCAGGATGAAATACTCCATATGCATCCATTTCCCTATGAATTTCATAAATTTATTGTTTTTAATAGCTGGGTAGTACTCAGTTGTGTAAATGTACCATATTTTCTGTGTCCATTCCTCTGTTGGAGGACATCTGGGTTCTTTCCAGCTTTTGGCTATTATAAATAAGGCTTCTGTGAACATAGAGGAGCATGTGTCCTTTATTCAATGTTGGAGCATCTTCTGGGTATATGCCCAGGAGTGGTATTGCTGGATCCTCAAGTAGTACTATAACCAAGTTTCTGTGGAATTACCAAACTGATTTCTGGAGTAGTTGTACCAGCTTGCAATCCCACCAGCAATGGAGGAGTGTTCCTCTTTGTCCACATCCTCACCAGCATCTGCTGTCCCCTGAGTTTTTGATCTTAGCCATTCTGATATTGTGTGATGGAATCTCAGGGTGGTTTTGATTTGCATTTCCCTGATGACTAAAGATGTTGAACATTTTTTCTTAGGTTCTTTTCAGCCATTTGATATTCCTCAGTTGTGAATTTGTTGTTTAGCTCAATATGCCATTTTTAAATAGGGTAATTTGTTTTTCTGGAGCCTAACTTCTTGAGTTTTTTGTATATGTTGGATATTAGTCCTGTATTGAATGTCCTTTGTCTTAAAGCAGCTTTGTAATTTTATGAGGTCTGATTTATCGATTCTGAATCTTACAGCATAAGCCATTGGTGTTCTGTTCAGGAATTTTCCCCTGTGCCCATATGTTCAAGGCCCTTCCTCACTTTCTTTTCTATAAGTTTCAGTATATCTGGATTTATGTGAAAGTCCTTGATCTACTTGGACTAACTTTGTACAAGGAGATAAGAATGGGTTGATTTACCTTCTACATGCTAACCACCAGTTTTGCCAGCACAATGTGTTGAAAATGCTGTCTTTTTTCCACTGGATGGTTTTAGCTCCTTTGTCAAAGAGCAAGTGACGTTATGTGTGTGGGTTCATTTCTAGATAATGAAATCTATTCCTTTTATCTACTTGCCTGTCACTGTGCCAATACCATGCAGTTTTTATCACAATTGCTCTGTACTACAGCTTGAGGTCAGGGATGGTGATTTCCCCAATAATTTATTTCATTGCTGAGAATAATTTTTGCTCTCCTGGGTTTTTGGTTTTTCCAGATGAATTTGGAAATTGCTCTTTCTAAATCAATGAAGAATTGAGTTGAAATTGTGATGGGGATTGCATTGAATAGGTAGATAACTTTTGGCAAGATGGCCATTTTTACTATATTTATCCTCCCAATGCATAAACATGGGAGATCGTTCCATCTTCTGAGATCTTTGATTTCTTTCTTCAGAGACTTGAAGTTCTTATCATACAGATCTTTCACCTTCTTATGTAGATTCACACCAAGATATTTTATATTATATATATTATATATATATAATATTTAATTTATTTAATATATTTATATTTTATATTTATTTTATACTATTATGAAGGGTGTTGTTTCCCTAATTTCTTAGTTTTTTTATCCTTTGTGTAGAGGAAGACCACTGATTTGTCTGAATTTATTTTATATTAAGCCACTTTGATGAAGTTGTTTATCATGATTCTATGGTGGAATTTTTGGAGTCACTTAAGTATACTATAACATCATCTGCCAATAGTAATATTTTGACTTTTTCCTTTCCAATTTGTATCCTTTTGATCGCCTTTTATTGTCTCAGTGCTCTGCCTATGATTTCAAGCACTGTACTGAATACGGAGGGAAAGCCTTGTCTAGTTTCTGATTTTAGTGGGATTACTTCAATTTTCCCTCCATTTAGTTTGATGTTGGCTACTGGTTTGCTGTATATTACTTTTATTATGTGTAGCTATGAGCCTTGAATTCCTGATCTTTCTAAGACTTTTATCATGAATGGGTGTTAGATTTTGTCAAATGCTTTCTCAGCATCTAATGGGATGATCATATAGTTTTTTTTTTTCCTTGAGTTTGTTTATATAGTGGATTATGTTGATGTGTTTCCCTATATTGAACCATCCCTGCATCCCTGGGATGATGCCTACTTGATCATGATGGATGATATGTTCTGTATATATCTGTAACATCCATTTGTTTCATAACTTCTTTAAGTTTCACTGTGTCTCTGTTCAGTTTCTGTTTCCATTATCTGACCAGTGATGAGAGTGGGGTGTTGAAATCTCCCACTATTATTGTGTGTGGTGCAATATGTGCTTTGAGTTTTACTAAAATTTTTGTAATGAATGTAGATGCCCTTGTATTTGTAACATAGATGTCTAGAATTGAGAGTTCATCTTCGTAAATTTTGCCTTTAATGGGTATGAAGTGTCCCTACTTATCTTTTTGATAACTTTAGGTTGAAAGTCCATTTTAATCCCTATTAGAATGTCTACTCCAGCTTGTTTCTTTGTACCCTTTGCTTTGAAAATTGTTTTATACCTGAAAATAGTGTAATAATTCAATAAATAATGACTTTTATTTAAATACAAATAACTCTAAAGGAATCAATAGTCAAATATAATGAAACTGTCTCTTTTGTAATGTTGATGTTATTTTGTTTTTTTTTAATCTCAAATAGAGTGTATTCCTTAAATCATTTGAGGATAGAAAATTTGATAAAGAAAAGGATCATTTTGAATTGTCAAATGCTATAGATATTAAAATATGCAATTTATATTTAGTTTTGGATTACAGATGGTGATATTTAGAAATATCACATTAAATATATCTGGCATATAAGAACAATGAATTATAGCAGAGGTATCTATTAATATATCATGGTTATAGTTTTCAAATAGTGCTGCACACTTTTACAAGGAATCACAACCATCCAAAGTAACCATAATAAGGATAATCCAAAAGCTCAACTCCAGAACTCTCAAAAGCTTGACATCAAATTAAACTATACATCTTCTCCTCTCTGTGGGTACCATGCATTCATGCTGTGCACAGAAATAAATGTAGACAAAACATCTGTACATAAAATTTTAAAGTATACATAAACAAATAAATAAATCCACTATAACTCATTTGTTATAGTTGGCCTGCATATTAATGCAGCAGTGTTTGTGGCTTTGTAGGTGCAGTAAGAGCATGAACAGGAAAGAAGACCATAGCATTGTCATCCAAAAGCCATAGACTTCAAAGAAATTGTTCGCTGAGTCTAACAAACTAACAAAGGATTGCTGATCACCTCCTTGTACTCATTGTACCTTGTATTGTATCTTTTAATCTTAAAAAACTTAAGATAATTATTTAGTGTGGTTTTCAGTTTCCTATATGTGTTAAATAAGCAATCAAAAACAAATACACAATTCAGAATTGCACCCATGAGGTCAACATCAAACCTCTTCCCCAATTTAGAGGCTATTGTTTTCTCCAATACAGTTATCCTTTTGATTGGCTGTCCACTATTCCCAAATTGACCCTATGTAAATGATGTAACAGTACCTGGACCTTCCTCATCTAAATATGATTGTATAGATTTAGTGAAACAGCTGTCTCATCCATCCTTCAATAACTGCAAAGCACATCCTACTTCCCTCCCACATTTAATCTAAACACGAACGTGATTTTTCTTTTGTTAAACACTGAATGCAAGACTTAGATTTA
>CACVCL010022784.1:0-32238 GCA_902729485.2 Mus minutoides
CCTGAGATGGACAAGGTTTTTAAGATTCTACAAAGAGCCTTATTGGAGGTGTCTGCCTTGGCCCTCCCAGACATTCACAAACCTTTCCACCAAATGTGGATCAGAGAAAGGGCATAAAACAGGGGGTGCTCAACCAAACTTTGGGACCATTGAAAAGACCTATTGAAGAAGTTGGACCTGGTGGCCCAAGGATGACCAGACTGCTTCTAGATCATAGCTGCCACTGTCCTGCTAGTCAAGGATGCTGACAAAATAACCAATGTGTGAGAACGTGTTACATCACCTCCCACCCCACCCCACCCCCGCTATTGATGGGACCCTCAAGAATCTACCTAGCTGGTGGTGGCTGTCTAATGTCAGACTGGTGCACTCTCAGGCTCTACTTTTGAATCTCCCTTGTGTAAGATAAAACCCATCATCTGCCATAAAACTAGGCACCCTGCTACCTGACCTGTCCACAGATGTGCAGCATGGTTACACATCTAGAACATCATTTCAGACTCTACTGACATGCTCTGTCTAGATGTGGAATGTATCTACTTCCCAGATGGGAGCAGCTTCATCCAGAATGGATTCAGGTATACAGGGGAGGCAGTAATTGACTTGGACTCTGTTATTTGGGCAACTACTTTGCCACTGAAAACTTAAGGCCAAAAAACTGAACTGAGGCTCTAACCCAGACTTCAAAACTGACAATAGGAGCCAAAGCTAACATACACTAATGGCAGGTAGGATTATTGACTGCTGAAGGAAAACCTTCAAAAATAAGGGGAAAATACTTGATTTATTGGAGACATTATGGTTTCCTCTCAAAATGGCCATAATTCTTGGCCCTGGGCATCAGAAAGGGACATCAGAAATAGCCCAAAGGAACAGGCTAGTTGATAAAGCTGAAAGGGAGTCCACCCAAACTTCCATTGCTGATATCCTGATAGCTTTGCTGCTCCATGCACTCCCAGCCATCCCTGAATGTACCGCTGAAGATAAATGAGATCAGGCAAAATGCCGAGGAGTTTACCGGAGACGGGCAGTTGCTGGCCTCTGAAGGCTGCACCATCCTAAGGAGTTTGCTAAGCAACTTATCCATCAGATTCATCAAGTTTCATACCAGGTTATCGAAAACTGAAGGAACTTCTGGGAGGGACAAGGTACAAAACTTTGACTTGGGACACTTGGTTGATCAGGTAATCTCAGACTGTGCCACCTGCCATGCTGTGAACTCCTCAGGCCCCAATCAAGGAGCTGCTACAGAAACCAGAATCAGGGGTCAACAGCCAGGGGCTAATTGGGAAATGGACTATACAGAAATAAAACCAGGACCATATGGATATAAATATTTGCTAGTTTTTGTAGATTCCTTTTCAAGATTGGTAGAAGCCTATGCTACAAAGGAGACTGCCAACGTAATGACAAAGAAGCTTCTGGAAGACATACCCAGGTGTGGTTTCCTTACTGCGCTTCAGTCTGATAGTGGACTAGCACTCATCTCTCAGGTAACTCAATCTCTAGCACAGGTTCTGGGGACAATCAGAAATTACATTGTGCATACAAACCAGAGTTCAGGATGAGTAGAGAGAATAAAGTGGACCCTGAAGGAGGCTTGACCAAATTAACCCCTAAAATTGGCAGTGACTGGATGTCTCTCCTATGCCTTATATAGGGCTAGGAACACCTCCTATACTTTTGTCTCACCCCTTTTGAGATCCTACATGGGAGTCCCCCTCCCATGTTGCCTAACTTTCAGTCTGATATCTTAGATGAATATGACCAACAAAAGATTTAAAAGTTCTTGGAAGCCCTCCACAGAGTACAGAAGTAACTCTGGCCTTCCATCTGCCAGGTTTATGAGTCTGTTCCTCCCCCTAACCCATTGTTTTGAACCAGGTGATGAAATCTGGACTAAGAGACATAACCCCATGATTCTGGAACCTGGCTGGAAAGGACCTCATGCCATGATCCTGACCACACCTATGGCTGTTAAAATGGATGGGATCAGGATGTGAATACATCACTCCCATGTTCAGCCTGCCAGGAAAGGTCTTAGTGGAGGAGACTTCCCCGGGAAACTGACACGGGAACAATGGAAGGTGGGATATTATCTTACCTTATTAATGAAGGTGTGGAATGTTATCCCAGGAGGTGATGGACCAAACCAATTATCAAGGTCACAATGGCTGGCAAGAAAACTGATTGGACTGCCGGTTCTTAACTCCTCTCTCCCCAGACTTAACATAGAACTGTTGGTTACTAGACAGTATATTTGCATTGGAAATAAGGTACCCCCCCAACCTATTCCCACCTCTACAACCATACTGTAATCTCTACTGTTGCAGGATACATGCTGCCCCCTATTTTATTTTATTTTTGTTATTCCAGTACAACTTGTACCCAGAATGACTTATTACTCTGGGGAGGATGTCATCAACCAGCTAACACCTCCAAACAATTGGGTTAAAAGGGTGGCCATTTTCATTGTGTTGTTGTGTCACTAGGCTCTCTCCTTGGCATAGGGCTAGCTGGGACTGCTAACATAGGGGCCTCAGCCCTAATACCCCAAGATGAAAATTACAAGTCCCTATGGATGGCAATAGATGCAGGTATATAGGAGATGGAAAAAAGTCCATCATGGCCCTTCCCTGGCTGAAGTCATCTTATAGAAGAGGCCTTGACTCTGCTGTTCCTTCAGCAGGAAGGACTCTGTGTAGCCTTAGGTGGAAAATTTTGTTTCTATGTTATTAAAAAAAAAAGTCCATGGCCTTAGTCAGAAAGAGACTACAAGATAGATCCTACTGATGTTAGCTTTGACTTATAATCCCTACATAATCAATCCTTAGTTAGGTTTGTTAAGGACTGTTAAACATCTCAAAGATTCAAGATGGCACAAAACTGAAAGGGGAAATGAGAAGGCTAGGCTGACTCCATGACAGGATTCAAATTGGCAGTTTAGGAGACTATGTCTAAGAACTGGGCAAGTCCAGACAAGTCAGTTGCTAGAAGACAAACAAACAAAAACAAAAACAAGAGGCTTCATGCAGTTAGTCAGAAACTGCCTACCATCTGCCTGAGTCAAAGGTGATGGGTGGGTCAGCAGCAGTTTCCACTCTGCTATTGGGTCTGGAATGTCCATAGAGATGGACCCAACAGATTAAGATAGAAGTCACCTACCCCAGAATTCCCCTAAGGTGCTTTAAATTGGGCCTCCAAGCTCACTTGGTTGTCTCTCTATCTTGGTAATGGGAGACCATAGCATGCTGGACATCTGCAGAATAAAACAGTCTGTGTTTGCATACTATTTGAGTCCAGGGTATCATTCTTTGGTGAACCATGAACTCTTACACAAGTTAACCACATATTAAGTCATTGCTACCAATGGCAATGAAAACATGACTGCCTGAGATCCATCCCCAGAGCCATGTTAATCACCTGGCATGGCTGCTTATGCTTATAATCCCAGTGCTGATGGGATGGGGACAGAAGATCCCCTGGGATTTGCTAGCCATTCAGGATGGCCTAATCTAGGAGACCCAGGTCCAAGTGAAAGACATCATCTCATAAAACAAAATGGAGAAGTTCTGAGGAATGACACCTGATTTGACCTTTGGCTTCCACACATAAACGCACATATGCACACATCTTTAGCATCTACACATGCACACAGACACAGACACAGACACACACACACACACACACACACACACACACACACACAAGTCATTATAGACTTGATTCTTCTTGGATTTATTTTCTTCTTCACTCATATAAAGGACCACCTTGGTCAGTGGCAGCTATAGCTCTTACTTGCTTTGAGATGCCTTGGTTCCAAAGCCTCCACTGCTGGTCTATGCTGTATTATCTCTACCATGTTTACAGATTAATGAAGATTAACTAAAGCCACGATCTTGACCTATAAGTCATGTTCTACCATGTTGATATTGGGCCAAAGCATAAGAAATTTTTCATCTGGATTGAGGCCTTCCAGGGACATTTTAGATCTGTGCTGTTTTGCCAAGTAAAGAAAAAGAATGGCCACTACAGCATTTTTTAGAAAGTGTATCATATTTCCTTTTGACACTGACTGCTTTAATTCCCTGTAGACCAATAGCAACAGAACTCTGCTCAGAAGCTCAACAGGCCCCCGGGCCACGCAAGTGACCCCCTTTTCCTGCAAGATAATCATTTAGTAAAATATTTCTAATTGAGAATCTAAAGCCTGTCTCCTGGCATACGTTCTCAGGCACTGTTTCCCAGGATCCTACCTAAGGTTGGCCCCACAAATTTTGTGCAATAGTATTCTCTAGTTTGGAAAAGAACGAACAATTCTTTTAAAAAATCAATAAAGATGTATTAATTTCATGCATTTGGTTGTCTGCCTGTGTGTATGCATGTCCACCTCAATTGTGCATTCCTGGTACCCAAGGGGTGTAAGATACTCTGGGACTAGACTTACAGGTGACAAACCTCCCTCCATGGGCATTCTAGGACTTGAACCTAGGTCCTCTGGAAAAGCACCTAGTGCTCTTAACCTTTAAGCTTTCTCCCCAGCGCTCCTTAACTGCAGCTTTATGTAAATCCCCTGGCACTTTATCTGAATGGGCAGCAGTGAGGAGCCTGGGCCAAATGTGAACTCGATCAAAACCCAGCATCAAAACCCAGATAGGCAGCAGGCTGCCAAGCACCACTGTATTTCAAGTCAAGATCACCATGACAACACTGCACAGTCCTTGCAGCGATGTAGAGCACATGGTAAAGAGGGCTTTGTGAAAGTGAGTTCACACAATGTGGACGTGATCTTTATTAACTAACAGTTTCAATACATGTGAAATGTCTTGTTTAATCAGGTCAAGGTGGGGATGGGACAAACAAGAGTTTAGATGCAGGAAAAAAACAAAAAACAGTTTTAAAATGCTCACTGTCTAGAAATCATCAAGAACATGAAGGGTTGCCATCCAGCAAGGTGTTGCCCCTGGAGTTTCAGGACATGGACATAAATGTCAGTCCAGGCGTTTGGAGAGATGGGAAGCTGTTGAGAGCTACGAGCAGGTGCCCTGTTCATCTACCCGTTCCAGAGAGACTATTGCTCTGGGACACCTTGGACCTGCCCAGGACACAACAGCCTGCTCCACCGCTCACTCCAGCCTCTCACTGCCTTCCCACCATTGTTGGCTGACCCAGCCTTGGGCTCACTTGCTTTTCTCCCTCCTGTCCCCAAACCCCCTCTCTCCCTATGGCATAAGAGATATGAGTGTGTTTCCCATCTGCTCAACTCATGGGCAGGGTGGACTTCAGCCATAGCCAAGGGCTCCGGACATTTTACAGGTAACATGTGAGGCTGACAGCAGCTGGCTCTGTGCTTCAGTTACTCAACGGCATTCACCATGGAGGATCTTTGTGTATGCACTCTGTGTCATCAGCTCCTTGAGATCAGTGTCACTGTGTGTACAACCTTGTTCCTCACACACTGTGACAGTACTTACACACACACACACACACACACAGGAGTTTGGAGATTACTCTAGAATCAGAAACTGTCCCAATTCTTAGTTCAGAGTAATCTCTCATTATGTTTGCTTTTTCTATGACATATTTATTTATTTAAGATTTTTTTTAATGTACTAATTTAAAAGTTCCAGTTCACAAACCACTTTCAGCTGTATGGTGGCTCCAGGCTAGTTCACCAAAGCCCTTCATAGGCTGTCATCTCCAGATGTTTCCACCAGAAGTTTTCCCAAACTTGATGCCAATGCAGGTAGGGGAGGGGCTTGCAAAAGCTCAGTGTGTGTGTGAACCCCGAAATCCTCATTAGCTGAGAAAACAGGGTATATCATTGAGTGTAGCTGTGTGGGACTCATTTGCCCTGTTTCTGTTGCAGTCAAATGAATNCCCTTCATAGGCTGTCATCTCCAGATGTTTCCACCAGAAGTTTTCCCAAACTTGATGCCAATGCAGGTAGGGGAGGGGCTTGCAAAAGCTCAGTGTGTGTGTGAACCCCGAAATCCTCATTAGCTGAGAAAACAGGGTATATCATTGAGTGTAGCTGTGTGGGACTCATTTGCCCTGTTTCTGTTGCAGTCAAATGAATGCGATGGAAAACCATGGTGTTCCTGAGTGTGTATTTGTCTACTGGCTTTAGGAAAGGGGCCAGGAGGCAGAATGCAGAACCCTTGTGCCATCACAGTGGGCTTTCTTTCATGGGCACCCATTAGGCTTTTGTTCGTTGTTTAATCATGCTCTTGTAATGAAAGCTTTTTAGGGTAGGGTTTCCATCTCACATATGTATGGATTGTGTGGTACTCTTTCCTCTGGGCAGAACAAAGCTGTCATCTGAGATGATGCAGGGGGCCTCCTGATTTGCCATCCTGGTGGCTGGGAGGAAAGGACACTTTGGTGGCTCACTTAATTCCCAGGCCTGAAGAGACTAGTGCCTTCCACTTCATGAGGTAGGTTTTCACTCTTTCTGACCATCTACAGAGGCCGAACACCTGCCCGAGGCTGGCTACCATACTAGAGGTGAGATAGAGAGGGTGGTACAGGCCACCTTCCACATGTCTGCAGGTTGACTGAACATCACATCGTGTCCTGCGTCTCTGTATCCTGATGAGATAGACAGGCACACCATGGTCAAAGTCTCCATACCTCCCCACTAATCACGCAGGTCTCTCTCGGTTCACAGCTAGAAAAGCTCTGGATGCCTTGAAGGGAGCGGCAGAAGCATCAGGTGATACAAAAGCAGAAAAGTCGAGAAGGGGGGATTTATCCCGAAGTCACATACGAGTGACCATAGCCTGGGGACACAGATTCAGCTTGCCCCAAATTCAGTGTTCCAACATGGTGCCAGCTTGATTAAACTTTTATAGTGACAGAACAAAGCCATAAATGGGGGCACTTTTCAAATACATTGGTATCATTGAGTAGGCAGTCACAGAAAGGTGGGGGAATCTCTGCTTTTAGCTTCACATACTGTCTGACAATACTCACCCCTCTGCTGGTATAAGTTAGGGGTCTGTTAGTATGTTCCAAGTTTTTACCTAACACGATCATTCGATACACAGGTGGGCAGCAGCAGTGATTAAAGGACTAAAGACAGTCCACTATGAGTTGTACAGGGGCTCAAGACCTGTGACTTTCCAGCCTCTCCTCTATCATTGAAGTTCTAATAAGACATACTGTGGTCTTCTAAGGAAATCTGGTGAGGTGATCGGAGGTTCTTTTGGGCAGGAGCATTTCTCTGAGCCACCAAGCACAGAGATAGGCACACTCGTGGGAGCCCAGATGGTCCAAGTTTAATCATTTTATTTCAGTGAAGCTTTGAAAGAGACGACTTAAAAATAGCTTGCAAAGAGGTTTCAACCTTGGTTAGGCTTAGCTTGGTAATTCTCGGACTGGAACAGATTAGTAGAAAATGGAAGTATTTTTCAGTTCGTTGAGGTGTTTTCTCCTGTCTGTGAAGGTTCCTGGGTGCTTATGTCTTCTGATTAACAGAGCAGCACAGGTAAGAAAGAGCGTGCACTGACTTCCTTTTTTTTTCCTAGAGGGTTCCATTTCTGTGCTCACTACAGGGAGCTTGGGTGATATGAGGATAGCCCAGAATGCCCTTCCCTCCATCTCCTTCCACCAAAGTACTCATTTCCAGACTCCGTTGTTGACATAAGCTGGTTTTTGTTAACCTCACTGGATTAGATTAAGACCACTACCTCAATTTTGAGCCAAATTTTAAGCAAGCTTTAATTAAATACTGGCCAGGATGATGGACTCTAGCTAATTCCATTCCGGAGGGTCCCCAAAACAGCCCCCAGCTACATTGGTCAGGTGGTTTATAAAGGCAAACCCACAATGCTTACATAGTTTCCACCCTCACCCCTGACTGTACATCAGTCTACATGCCCCCTGCTGCCTTTGTGTGATCAAGCACATCTCATGTAGTTGTATCAACAAAACTTGTTCAGGGAAGTAGAAGCATGTGGCTTGTTACATGGACAACAGCTTCCAGCATCTCAGGAAGTATCTGTTCTTAGGCTTACGGGTTAGAGGCTTTTCTGTTTTATGGATCTTTTAGTCATAGTAATTAAAATTTAAAATGTAACTTTGGCTCTCACAGTTTATAAAAAATCATATCAAAGTCATTTCAGGGCCATAGCCTTGGTATAGGTGTGTCCTTGGGAGCTGACTCCCTCTGGGGAAATGGAATCGGTCTCTCAGTGCTATCTGCAGAGAATTAACTTCTTGGTGGTTTGTTCCTACATCCTTTAATTCACAGGGGGAGAAAAAGAATGTGAAAACTTGGTCCTTTATCCTAACCATAAACCCTAGCACACTTCCAAGAGTCCTCCTTGCTTAGTACCTCAGACCCTGAACAGCAGCTGGGTAGACAGCAATGAGTTGACCTCAGGCCAGTCACCATCCATGATCCTCAGCATTATGCTAAGAAGATGTACAGGCCTCCCTTCTCCTCCCATCTCCATCCCCTGTGCCATTGATTTGTTGTCTGATTTAGATATAGAGTTCGGCATGTAGGTATGAGAGCATAGCATAAATAAAAGGGCATCCTGCCTCACAGACCCAGACTCTGACCGGGAGCAGGGATAACTTAGGAAGAGTGAAGAAGTTGTCTGAAGCTGCAGGATACTTCGTCCCAATCCATGATAGGATTGGCCAGAGAGGAGCTTGGAAGAGGGGCATAGAGGGAAGGGAAGACAAAATGTCTGTAGAGATTAGACACCTGGAAGCTAGTCTCCAAATCCCTCTGGAGCTCCTCGCAGCCCCTTTGTAATTACCCACAGCCCCTGGAGACTCCCTGGCACAGATTGGGTTTCCTTAATGAATGTGATCCTAAGTTGGTGGGTCCCCTCATCCTGGTTCCTCTACATAGAGCATGGAGGGAGAGCATGGAAGGATGGTCCATCACAGGCTGCATGACAAGAAGCTAGCCAGTCTTGTGCCTGGCCAGGAAGGCTGACATTGCTGGAGCGGAGAAGTCCAGAGCATCTGGGGTCCGTGTGCTCCTAAGGTGTGCACACACACAAATGGTCACAATGTCCTTCCATTAGAAGATGGATAGCACTGTGTCCTGGGGTCATCCTGTCATGCTGTGTGCCTGTGTGACAGTGTGCAGAGGAGGGAAGAGCAGAGACCATGCTAGCTTTGTTCCTTAGGATGAGCGTTACTGACATTTGTACTGCCCTCTCCCAAGCTTTCAAGTTCTGATCTCACCCACTTTCTCTTGCAAGGGTGAACCTGACTCAGGGAGCTGAGGACGGAGGAAGGAGTGGGTGAAGAAGCATTCTCTTTCAGCCCAACTGGCAATGATGGTCGTGGGGTACTCTCAGCAGCAGAAAATGGAAGAAGGACCAGATCTACTCTAACCTCTTTGGCAGGGTGGGCAGCCTGGACGAGTGTAGTTTCCCGTAGTGGATAGGGAGCTAGGGTCAAGGAGTTACTAAGACCCTAGCAGAGAGTCTGAGGAATAAATGAATTTCAGAAATGCAGCTCCTGGGAGCCCAAATTACTATGGAGATTACATTGCTTCACCAAGAGGTAGAAACAAGGAGTCAGCAAAAGGTATAGAAGTCTGATGCATGGAGACAGGCAGTGAGCACAAGGGGCCAGCAGTGGCAGATGGATTTCTCCATTCAGTAAGCAGGGATGGCTTAGTGTAGGCAAGCACATCTGTAATCTGTGGGCAGGGCTCTGGTATGCAGGTCTGATCATGCCCTTCCGTCACCCTTTCAGTAGGGGAGAGAGAATCTTGTGTGGATGAGGAACAAGTGGCCTCTGGACTGGGGAGTGAGGAGTGCAATGTTCTGGTGTGAGGATGAATGTCTGAGGAGAGTGTGTTTGGATGAGTGTGTATGTGTGTGTTAGAGTGAGTGTAACCTGTAAATGTGGGGGGCAAGCCAGGGGTATTACAGAAGAGCAGAGCTAAACAGCAGCTGGGAAGAAAGTGGCTGTGCATGTGGCATCAGGGTTATCCTGGGCTCTGTTGCCCCTTAGGCCCAGCATGTCACACTATGCTTGACTTTGCCAAGGTGGCAGGATGAGCCTCAGGAGGGTCCCCCTTGGTGTGCTAAGGAAAACCTGGGTGAATAATACTGGGGACAGATGGTACAGTTCACTGGTAGAAAGACATGGATGTCTGTAAGTAAACAGAGTTGTTGGTGGCTGGAAAGCCAGGGCCACAGCTACATACAGGAAATACAACTGTGAAGCTCTGAGTGGCCCACCCTGCAACAGGTCCGCAACATCCACGCCTCCTGGCCTCATTTCTGTCACCTGCTTAGTTCTCAGCATGTTGCTGCCCCTATATACTGGGATAACCCCAGCGTACCTGGCATGGCCATCCCCCTCATCCCCCACCCCCGCCAAAAAAGAAAAATCTACCCTTTTAGGGCAGGGAGAATTATTTAAACATGAAAAGGAAAAAAAATGTTTAATTTTTTTCTTTGCTTGGGATGCCGCCATCAGTTAGGTTTTGATGTAAGGGTGTGTGATCTTTTTTATGCCAGATCTTACTGCTCAGAGACCGTGAGGAACTGCCGAGGATAGCTGCCCCAACAACTATTCCCCCAGCAAGATCTCAGAGCCTGCCCACCCACCCCACCCCCGCCCCCACTCCCACCCCTCACCCGCCTGCCTTGCTTGGAACAGAATTCTCAGCAGGGCAAGCTTTCCCCTAGGTGCTTCCTGGGGTTCTTGCTTGCAGCGGTGCAGCTTGCAGAGCTAGCCAATCAACTTATAGAACACTGAAGAAAGGGGGCGGGGAAGACACTAAGTTCTTTGAGCTTTGGAATGACTGAGGTTGGGTCTTGTTTAAGGACTTCCCTTCTGTGTGAATTCCCTTTCTTTTCTTTGAGGCCAAATACAAGAAGTGACTTGAAGTAAGAAGGCTTTATGAAGAAGGCTGGAAGTGTGTCCAGATCTTGTGGATAGTGATAGGAACCCCACATTTGCCAACTAGGACCTACATCTAAATGTTCTCATACCGCCATCCCCCAAATAGCACTACCACTTTGGAGCTCACTGTTTAAACACATGTATGTGCCTATGGGGGCGTTTCACACTCAAGACATAGCAGCCTTATTTGATGAAACTGTATTTTAAAATTTTTCTCTTTCCTCTGCACTATTTGTTGGTGTTTCCAGACAACATATGGGGGTTCAAAACCACAGGGAATGTGCAGTGTCCCAACCCGGTCCTTGTGGTGGGAAAACATAAGATTCCCCAAAAGGATGGAGACAGAGAAGAAGGGTAAACTGTTTGGAGACAAATGCTCGGAAGAGAAGCTTAATGCCTGTTACTACCAGAACTTGGAGGGAGGGGCTGAGGCAGGAGTATAGGAGCCTGGGTTGCAGAAAGGCTAAGGCAGGAATATTAGGAGTCCAAGTGAAACTAAGAAATGGAGCCCATGCTCAACACTAAATACATGAACTAAAAAGAAAGAGGAGAGGGCACTGTGGAGAAGGTGTCCTGGAAGCAGCCCACTGTGGACAACATAGTGATGGATAGGTGCTGGGCAGGAGGAAGAGCCCACCGTAGCCTGGTCAAAGACAGCTCACAGCTTCTCATCGAATGTTACATAGATAGCCCTTGCCTGCCTCTTCCCTCAGGGGTTTAACAACTTTAAAATAGCTATATTTATTTTTGAGTGATCTTTTGATGCTGTGCTATTTTTATACAATGTAAAAACCTCTTCATTTCCCACTTTTAGAGTCTTGAATTAAATGCTTTTCATTCCTAGAAGACAATAAGCGCTGAGTCAAAGGTGTGAAAATGCCTCTGTAAGCTTTAATAATTCTCAAAAAATACAACAGGCTTGGAGTATAAAAATGTGCACTGTTTGGTTTTGTCATTTAAAGAGAAACAGGCTTTTTAGCAACAGTAACTTTAGAGCCCCTTTGTCTGGGTTGAGCCTCTGTGATCTCAGGTAGCTGCAGATCCTGCTGGCACCTAGCCTTTCCTTAGCATTTTATTAACTCTAAACCGCAGGCAAGTCTAATGCCCAAGGGACTTTAACTGGTCATCACAACTGGGAGTGGGAAGCTGACTCTGGAACTGAAGCTCCAAAATACGGAGTGTGTGTGTGTGTGTGTGTGTGTGTGTGTGTGTGTGTGTGTGGTATGCTTGTGTGTATACACATGCTTGTGTGCTTGTGTGTATGCTTGTGTTAATAAGTGTGTGTATACCTGTAAGTTTGTGGTTTTGTGTTCTTTGTGTTAGTATGTATAATTGTTGGGTTTGTGCATGCTTGTGTGTGCTCGCAGGTGTGTATGCATGAGGAGGCCAGACAGCAATCTGGCTCTCAATCCCTAGGAGCTATCCCCTTTGTTTTTGAGATATGTTTTTTCAAGTAGGCTAGAGTATCTAGCCAGCAAAATGCAGGGATTTGCCAATCTCTCCCTCTTTACAGCTGGGATTCCAGGCACACGCCTTGGTGCCCAGCTCTTTGATTGGTGTTCTGAGCATCGGGCTGAGGTCCTCTGTGCTTGGTTTCACAGACTAAGCCAGCTTTGCAGCTTTCCCACTGTGAGGCCAGCTCTGCTGTGCTCTGGTCCTCAGCTGCTCAGCTGCACCTGTCTTAGGGGTTGCCCTGAAACGTCTCATCCACACACTGCCATCCATCTGCAGCCACGCTGTGGGACTCTCACACTAGCTCTCAGCTTCTGATGTTGACTAAAGTCTCCGTTCTTCCCATTCTTGCTCACTTCTGTTAGTGTCTCTGCTTTTTACAGAATCTTGGTTCTAACTTTGACTTTCATCTGTGAATGTAGGATTCTTTTTTTTTTTTTTTTTTTTTTTTTTTTTTTTTTTTTTTTTTTTTTTTTTTTTTTTTTTTTTTTTTTTTTTTTTTTTTTTTTTTTTTTTTTTTTTTTTTTTTTTTTTTTTTTTTTTTTTTTTTTTAAAGATTTATTTTATTTATTATATGTAAGTACACTGTAGCTGTCTTCAGACAATCCAGAAGAGGGCGCCAGATCTTGTTACGGATGGTTGTGAGCCACCATGTGGATGCTGGGATTTGAACTTATCACCTTCAGAAGAGCAGTCGGGTGCTCTTACCCGCTAAGCCATCTCACCAGCCCCAATGTAGGATTCTTTAATGGCACTTTACTGGTATTTACTTCCCCGACTCCCTCGCTTCCTCCCGCTCCCACCCACCAGTCCTCTTCCAGTTCTCTCTGTTTTCATGAAGCCTTTTTATTTTTTGAGATACAATGATTTCAGAAAATGCATGTTAATTATTTGGGTGTGGGTTAAATTAATTAGCGTGGTGGCCTCTGGTTCCATCCATTTTCTTGTAAAAAAAAAACATTTTCTTTTCTGGTTGAATAGGATTCCATCATTTACATGCAACACATTTTCTTTATTCTATTATCTGTTGATGGGAACACGGATCATTTCATGATTTTGCTGTTGTGAACAGGATCTCTGAGAATTCAGGTATGCAGGTCTCTCCATAGTAAGCTACCATTCATTCCTTTGGGTGTGTGCATAACCAAGATGCTGCATCTGGATCCAAGAGACCTTTTAGTTGAAAATCTTTGAGGAAACTGACATTCCATGTCAGTTGCTCTAATTTGCACTTCTGTCGATCCTGTGTAAGGTCCTTTGCACACTCGCCAGCCAGGCGTTCTTTCCCTTAATGACAGCCATCATGACAGGGTAACATGGAAACCTGGAAACCCTAATGTAGTTTTTAAAGATGCTGAGTGAGTGATGTGGGCTCTAATCCAGCCTGGGCCACTGACTCAAGTTTATGTCACTGCAACACGGTACAAAAATTTTATAGTAATTTTAGCTCTGTGAAATACATGTCTGAGGTAACTTCCATGTCCTGGCAAGAGGTGTCAAGAAAGAATATCCATGTGACCAATAATCTGGATTTTTGAGGGAAATACAAAGTTAGCGAGATCTGGCGATGACTGTGACTATTCTCAAACGCTAGCCAGGAGGCCTTGCTCTATTCTGAGATTCAAACTTACTTTTTTCCTGGTGTTCTGTTTCTTTCTATTAAGAAGTTTCTCCTAAATTTCTTGTTTGATGACAATTCTGATTAATTGAAAAGTGAATTTTTTTCTTAATTCAAATAAGTCAAAAGTAATATTGACAACCCTATTAAATTGGCTTACTTCTTGTCAAAGATTGCAATTATTCTGGTTACAAATAGTTCCCTTAAATTTCCTCCCCCCATCCTGTGAAGATTCTGGGGCTCTGATTTGCCCTCAGCAGTGTACGACACCTCTCAGGCAATGTGTGATCCCTGTGTAGGAGCTCTGTCTACCGTGAGGAAGCCTAACTATCTTCTGATGTTGTCAGAAGGTTTAGGATTCACTCTTCTTTACATTTATACACAATGGAAGGAACTACCCTGGAGGAAGGGAGGGAGCAGCCACAGAGAAGCTATTCGTGGCAACCGCCTGGTAAAAAGCTAACATGCATCCACTGGCCATTTCCTGCTAGCAAACACAAGGGTGACTTCTTTTCTGTGTTCATTAAAGAAAAAATTGAGGAGAGCTGGTGCAGTGGGAAAGGAGCATTTGACAACCTCCATTAGAGCACTCCATGCAGCTCTGTTCAGGCTGTGCTACCAGCATATAGTGGGTATGGTGAGATAGTAGACTCAGGTCTTTCCCAGGTATAGAAAAACAGGAGGTGAGGCATGCTAGACACTCTTACCCGTCTCTCTCAAGATCCAGGTGAACTGTCATTTCCTCCAAAAGGACTACACAAATGTAAGTCTCAGCAAACATGACCATCTTCACCTCCAGGGTGCCAGCCATCTTATCTTTCACCCAACATGTGAGGGAGCTGGACAGAGCCCTGAGCTCTGTCTTCCAGGCAAGCTCACACCAGGTCAGGGATTGTGCCATGTGCTGTCTGCATGCTGACGGAGTCTCCTGGCACCTACTAGGCCATGTTGTTCACTGCTATGCATGAGCCTGTGGCCACAACACAGTGCACAGCTGTCAGGTCAGAGTTGAAAAAGCACCCTGCCTCTGCCTACAAATCAAGAGAAAAGAAAAGCTCACCCCTACAGAAAGAAGCCAAGTGCCCATTGTTACTTGATTAGGCAGAAATGGTTTTCTCAGGATGATAAGAAAAAAGTATTCTAAATCATTTTACGAAATCTTTCTTTTAAAATATTTTTATTGTTTTGTTTTGTTTTGTTTTGTTTTGTGTGTGCCTGCTAGTCTACATGTGTACCACATGCAGACAGGTACTCATGAAGGCCAGAAAAGGTCATAAGATTCCTTGGAAGCAAAGTTAAATGCAGTTGTGAGCCAAACCCAGGTCCTCTGCAAGGGCAGCAACTGTTCTTACCTGCTTACCCATCTCAGGAGCCCTAATTACTCTTCTTGAGACCGTCTTTTATGCAGACCAGACTGACCTTGAACTCATCATGTAGCTAAGTACCTTGAATTTCTGATCCTCTTGCCTCTACCTCCAGATTCTGAGACATGCTCCACCATGCCTGGTTTGATGTGACTCTGGAGATTGAAGCTAGGATCTTGTGTAAGCTATACCCCCACCCCTGACACTGTTTTTCTTATGATTAGCTATGAGCTAACCAATTGCTTTCTTCTTAGAAGAACAGGGATGGAGACAATGTGGGCATTCCTACCTGCTTTTCAAGATTCAATCACAGATTCTCTCAGGACCAGCTTTTGTAGCTTGTAGCTTAACAACCCAGGTAGCTATGCATGCCATCCCTCCTCTCAGCAATCCCCCAAGCACAAGCAGCAGGCTCCATGTATCAGTATCTTACAGCTGCAGTGTGTAAGAGACAGCTTGTAGTGAAAAGGCACTGAGCAAAGCACACAAAGTCTGTGTCACCCCTGGACCTGGTTACTTTGACAGTCCTCTCTGGCCATTTCTTTTCAAGACAGGGGTTGTCATGTTTTAGAACATCCCCCAAGTAGATAGATAATTTTTTGCAAACAATTCCCAAACAACTAAAGGTAACCACACACCAAGAGCAGCATGTAAATGAAGAAGTCAGAGTGGCTGATATCTAATATAAAGTTTGGATTCCAGCAAAATAGTTGTCCTAAAAAATAAAGGGACTACTTGCCTGTTGGGTTGGTGAATAAAGGTCCCTCAGACCATGGCACGGACTGTAAAATAGAGTACAAAGTCAAGCTCTTTGCAAAGCAGAGTTCCCCCTGGAATTAGAAATCCATAATCCCTCTGTCTCATGTGTCACCAGACCAGGTGCTCCATTCAGTCACACTAAGAATTACTTTAGAATGTCAGGATACTGTACTTGCGCAGTGATACCCACAGGACTCTGTAGACCACCCCAGGAACTCCACCCCAGGGATACAGGCTTGCCCTGCATGTACCAAAGGTTAACCTCAGCATGGGCTGAAGCTCAGAAGCTCTGTAGACTGCCAGGTTGGTGTCAGCATGGCTGCTGCTGTTCCCTCTCTGCTTGAGCATAGCATGTCCCCAGCACTCTTCTGTACTGTGCAAACTGGGGTCTGACTACTCTATTTCCATTTTAATGTCCATGTCCCATACTCACTGCACTTTAAGTAAAGTCTTATCTAATGAGGAAATGAGAAAGACATGGTTTTTAAAAGTCAGTTTCATCAGTACTCATTTGGGGCTGAAGAGGTGACTCAGTGCTTGAAAGCACACACTGCTCTTGCAGAGGACCTGAGTTCATTTCTAGCATCCATGTCAGAAGGTTCATAACCGCCAATAACTCCAGCTCCAAGGGACTGACACCCTCTTCTGGCTGTTGCAGTCACTGCACTCACATGCATACTCACCCCACCCAACACACACACACACACACACACACACACACACACACACACACACATAAAACCTCAATAACTATTTGATGTGTACCTACTCCAAACTTGGAATGGCTCCAGGCTTCTATTCTTGTTCCCAGCTTCTTACCCCAAAACAGAGGTCTTTTTATTCTAAGCATGAACACGAACACACACACACACACACAAACACACACGTGCTTTATATTCAGGCAAGTTAGTCATACCCATTTGTGGCTTTCTCTTTATCACAGGCGGCACAAAAACCAGGCAGCTGACCATCAGATAAGACAGGTGCATTTGTCACACACCCAGCAGAAGTAGTTGCTAGGCACCTACTCCATCTGTGCTGTGTGGGTTCCGGAATGCCACTTACATGCTAATAAGAAGATGCAAACAAAGGAGTCCTTGTCGGATGGGTGCTAGGGAGCAAGATAAAGGAAGAGACAGGGAGTGGTGAGGAATGCTCATTAGAGAAGGAGATGATCACAGGAGACTGGTGACAGCAGTGTGAGGGAGGAGGGGCTGTATGTGGGGACATCTTAGGAGAGAGAGCACTGCCCTTGCTGGGTTATGTGCCTCCTCTTCCCTTTAGAGCGGGAATGCAGGGGTCTCTAGGGCTCCAGTGCCCTTGTCCTTGTCAGTCAAGCAGAGTGTGCTGCTGCTGCTGTGTCTTGACTGGTCCAAGGTCAGCAGGCCAGGGGCATGTCACACAACAGTGAGAAGAAAAGAGAAAAGCAAGAACATTCCACATTAGACTTTACAGAGCAGTAACCAGAAATATCTAGAGAGGAACACAGGTGGGAGCCAGTAGGTCAGTTCCTGCATCACTTTATTCTAACTAACTCCCAAACAAAACATCACATCTACCCATCTGCAAACTCGAGGCATCTCTGAAATTCTATGCAGCAAGAACCCTCTTCTGTGGCCATTCTGAAGGCATGGAGCTGTTATGAACATGAGATTTACTCAAGGTTCACACTTCCACTCGTGAAGTGAAGTGCCTTGGTCACCCAAATGCATTTTCCATATCTTCAGTTTAAACATGTTGATTAAATCAATCCTGCATTTGCATGCCCACCTGGCCTCGGGGGTTTCTCTGAAATCCTCCCTAAATTCTGGGCATACCCCAGAAACCATTTGATCTCAAATAAGTAAGGCCCCTCAGACTGCTCTGCCAGGAAGGCTCGATCACTGTTTCCTGTCCTTAGTGCTGGTACCTCTCCTAAAACCCCCAGTAACTTTGCAATGCAGTGGGAGCTCCACCACAGACTCCACATCCAACCTGGCTGCAATACTTGCAATCAGGCCTGGCTATCAGCAAGCGGTGACAGCTGAGCCAGTTGCTGTAGGGGAGGCTGCTACTGAACACTGAGCTGCCTGTGTTGTTGGCCTAGGAGTAGCTAGCTCTCAGCTGAGAGGCACAGTTGGCCAGAGGGGGCCACTCAGGAACACTAGCTTCAGTGTCCATAGGTTATCCTGAGTATATGCCCACTTGGCATTTGGAGATACCTTGACTTCTTTTCACAGTGTAAGAACACAGTGAAGTACTGGGCGTGTGTCTCCTCGGGTAACACATGTGGTGCATGTGGCATCTTAGGTTGATGGCAGACTATGGCCTTGATCTAAGAGAATATAGAAGCCTGCTGATAAGCTCCTGCTCAAGCACTGGGATGGATATGATTCCTTGTTCCTCGTAGCACCCACTTATAGTTGTTTCATATTTTATTACTTCTTAGACCATTTTGTATGTGTTTTGAGCTTATTCACCGTTCCTCCAAATCCTCCAAGACCCATGTTTGTTCCCTTCCCACTCAACTTAGTGTTCTTTTGTTTTTATTGGCTATTTTTAACCTTTCAAGTTCAATTTGTGCTGCCTCGATACTCTTGGCTTCTGTGACCTTCCACCAGAGTGTGCTGAACTTCCCAGGGACTATGCCCTTAGAGAAAACTGACCACTTTGGTCTCAACAGCTATCAGTTGCTTATAGTTCCTTAGCTAGGGATGGGACTTCTCCTTCCATGATAGGATTTGGTCTGGCTTGAGCTTGCATAGGCTTGTGCATGCTGTCATAACCACTGTGAGTTCAGATGTAGCCACCCTGTTCAGAAGACACAGGTTCCTTGTAGTCTGTGGGGTCTTACAGTTTTACCCTGTCTTCTGCAATGATCCCTGAGCCTTGGCTAGAAGAGATGTACTAAATCTATATCTATGTCTATGTCTATATATCACACACACACACATACATATAAAACCATGTAGGGCTGAGAACTACATAGTCCCTTATTCTCTGCACCACTGTGTGTCTCTGTATTACTCTATTCACTACAAGTAAATGTTTCTCTGATGAGGACTAAGAGATGCACTGATCTATGGGTATAACAAGAAATCTTTAGGAGCCAGCTTAATACTATGTCCATTTAGCAAAGTAATAGCAGCAGATTCTCCCCTAGGGCTTCATTTAAAGACTGTCCCCCAATGAGTCAGACTTCCTATCTCTGCATACTAAATCTTGCAATACAGTTGATGCTTCTAGAACCACCGGTCTTCTACTTTTCTCTGAGCACCGTGAAGCATGCAAATACAGGTGCTGTTTCCTAGTGCCCCTCAGTCAATATTTAGTAGTTTTTAAATAAATAGACTCCCTTATAGAGTTCTGGACCAGGAGGAACTCATGAGGAACCAGCTTTCCTTGTGGGGCTGTAGGCAGCTGATGGTTGGCATGTGGGAACAGGGTGTCATAGTCCTCAGTGGTGTCGCAACTGGTGCATTACTCTCATCAAGTAAATGAGGTCATATCTCTCTCTGTCATGCCAGCAACCATAACTGAGTCCAGAAGATCATGGAAAAATTAAAAGAACATGAAACTAGGAAAGTAACTTGTAGGAAAGAAGAAGGAGCCTGGTAGAGAGTTGGGGAGTGAAAGACTGATGAAATAGAATAGTGGGTCGGAAGCAGATTTGATCAGGTGTTCCAGGTTGGGAGATCAGAGCACATTGTGTGTATGTATGTATGTATGTATGTATGTATGTATGTATGTATACTATATATGTGTGAAAGTATAATAATAAAAACATTTAAATTTTGCTCATTAAATTAGAAACTATAGGGTAGGAGCTAAGGGGTCGCCATGGGACTTCTAATTTGATTGACAGCAGATTCTCCCTACAGGAGTGTGCCTCATCTATGTGTCTACATACTCTCCAGCTTGGAGTGAACATCTCAGCCCTCCCCTGTGAGAAGCACTGGCTGTCATGTACGTCCTGTGACCCCAGGGACTAAGATGCATAGCCTTGTGACATGCACTGACTTTCTCCAATAAGACCAATACTGTAGCTGTGAGGGAAAGGATGGAACTAGCCTGGGCAGACTTACTGGGTTTGTATTAATCTGAACTCAGAATCCATTCCCGGGGCTCATCTGCCTACACTTGCAGTCAGCACAGGACCCCCGTACCTGTGAAATTGATGTTTACTCTATGAAATATTGCCTCCACAGTTTGTCTACCTACTCATTATTCCTTACCCCCACTGGACCCACAAGGCTCAGCTTGGTCTTGAGGGCTCAGTGGTTGTGTTTGTTATGCATTAGTAGCATCTACTATAAAAGTCTGGGCCGTCTTAGAGCACATGCACTGAATGCCCAGTGCACTTACTGTGACAACATGTGTGAGTGCTCAGTGCACTTACTGTGACAGCATGTGTGAGTACTCACTATACCTATTGTGACAACATGTCTGAGTGCTCACTACACATGTGTGACAGCATATTAGGTATTTTTGCTGTCCTAAAATATATACTGACAAATCAGCTTGAGGGAAAAAAGATATTTTGTTTGCTTTTTTAGTTCACAGTTCAAGTGTACAGTCCATCCTGGCAGTGCAGGCATGGCAGCAGTAGCCACATGGCAGCGTGTCACATTTCACATCCATAGTCAGGAAGGAGAGAGAAAGAGAGAGAGAGAGAGAGAGAGAGAGAGAGAGAGACAGACAGACAGACAGACAGACAGACAGACAGACAGACACTGGGTCCTAACTCGTTTGCTTGTTGTACTCCCCCCAGTCCCTTAGTTCACAGAACAGTGATTCAATGGGCAAAGTGTCTCTTTCATTTAAAATATCCAGTTCTAGATTGTCCCTCACAGGTGTGCCTGAGACTTGACTCTTTGCAATTCTAGATTCCTTTTTAAGTCTACTGTATCAGCCATCAAAGATGGGGACAGGGACAATACTGAAGGACCAGGTGTCTTACTTAATTAAGGTTTCTGTTGCTGAAACAAAACACCATGACCACAAAGTACATTTTGGAGGAAGAGGCTTATTTGGCCTACACTGCCACATTGTAGTCTATCACTGAAAGAAGTCAGGACAGGAACTCAAACAGAGACATATCGGGAAGCCATGGAGGGATGCTGATTACTTGCTTGCTTCCCATGGCTTGCTTAACCTGCTTTCTTATAGGGCCCAGGGATGGAACATGCAATGGATGGCCCTCCCCCATCAATAACTAATTTAGAAAATGCCCTACAAAGCCGTGCGTGGTGGCGCACGCTTTTAATCCCAGCACTTGGGAGGCAGAGGCAGGCAGATTTCTGAGTTCGAGGCCAGCCTGGTCTACAAAGTGAGTTCCAGGACAGCCAGGGCTACACAGAAAAACCCTGTCTCGAAAAACCAACCAACCAACCAGACAAACAAACATGCCTTACAGCTGGATCTTATGGAGACATTGTCTCAATTAAGGTTCCTTCCTCTTCCATATCTCCAGTTTGTGTGTCAAGTTGACATAGGACTAGCCAGCACACCAAGGAACATGGAAAGTCTAGGTCTAGTCTGCCATTATTTCCTCATTTCTGTTTGTGCAGATAAACAAGATGGACAGACACTGAACAAGTCCAAACTCCTTTAAAGCAGAACATGGACAGAAAATAGCCAGGAAAGCAAGACTAGAGAACTTGGCTTACATGCTTACTTATAGTACATTCTGAATTTAGCCTTTGCTTTAGAGGTGGGAAAATGGGTTGTTCTGGGTATGAGAGTTGCTTTGAACACAAATTTGGTTGATGATTATCAGAACCGGTGAGGAAATTACCAAAGAGCCTAAACACTGTTTTACAGGCACACAATAGGTTGATGTTTATTTCAAATAAAAGAGCTGGAGGACCAGTTCTCCAAAAGCCAGAAATTGGAGCAGAAGGCAGAGAGTGGACAGCGCTTGGCTGATGGCAGATGTCTGCATTCAGAACAGTGGCACTCCCTGCTGTTGTAGCTAAGAGTGAGGGAAGCAGAGGCTGATGGGATACCTCAGTTACTCATGTTGTCCCTGGCGTGGAAACCAGAGGCCTCATCTGATTTCAGTGAGTGAGAGGTTGTCCCTACAGACATGGAGTAGAGTATCGCCCTGCTCTACCCCTACCCCAGTCTCCCAGGAAGACTGAGAATGCAGGCTCAAGACCTGACTTTAGCAGGTCCTGGCTGTTGAGCATGAGGAAGTATGTTTAGAAAGAGGAGAAGCAGTCAGAGCAGCTAATGTTTCCATATCTCTGATGATGGTGTTAGGCCCCAGAAGGAGAACCCCCAGAGTCTCAGGGGTTCGCGCACCCAAGGAATCACGAGAGACTATCTTGATGCAATGCACCTGAGGTGATTTACAGAGCTACGGGCCTACACGTTCGACCCCAAGGCTCAGAAGCTAGGGGTTTATATAGTAAATTGGGTAGGGGGTTGGGGAAATTGGCGTGGTTTCACATGATTGGCTAGTTCAAACATCAGCAAGAGGTACATACAGCCCAAGGTAATGGCTAACTCTAATTACATAAAGGAGACAAGGGGGTGCCAGGCCAAATGGCCCAGTTCTTCATTAACACCTCCTGAACCCAGGAAGCAGATGGGTGGTGGAATGTCACTATCTGTTAGCATGCCTTGGAGCATTGAGTTACAAAGGTCACATTCCCAGGCCTGGGCTAAGGTCCAGTTCCTCAATGGCTTGTCCACAGGAGCTCCCACCTACAACCTCAATGAGAATAGCTTCTTTTTCTTTATTCTTTTTAATCTTTTCTTTTACACTCCAGATTTTATCCCCCTCCTGGTCTACCCTCTGACTCTTTCATATCCCTTACCTACCCCCCTGCACTCTCACCCCCAGTCTCCACGAGGATGTCCCTACACCCCATCAGACCTCTCTACTCTTTGAGACCTCCAGTCTCTTGAGGGTTAGTTACATCTTCTCTGATTGAACACAGACCCAGCAGTCCTCTGCTGTATATGTGTTTAGGGCCTCATATCAGCTGGTATGTGCTGCCTGGTCAGTGGTCCTGTGTCTGAGAGATCTTGGGGGTCCAGGTTAATTGAGACTGATGGTCTTCCTACAGGGTCTCCCCTCCTCCTCAGCTTCTTCCAGCCTTCCCTAATTCAACCACAAGGATCAGCAGCTTCTGTCCATTGGTTTGGTATAAATATCTACACCTGACTCTTTCAGCTGCTTGTTGTGCCTTTTGGAGGGCAATCATGATAGGCCCCCTTTTGTGAGCTCTCCGTAGCTTCAGTACCATTTATTTGCTTCCCACTCCCTCTAACCCCCACCATAATGGAACTCTTGATTGGCTTGCCTCGGGTGATGCAGTGTGCAGGTCAGGCTGGGTGACTAGGTACTGAACCTGTGATGTCAGGTCTAGTCTCAGACAGCCAAGCCGAAGGCTATCATGAGAGATGGGTGCTTCACACAGTGGGATGTCTGTGGTTATCTCTGTACCCTCCCAGCATGTCTGAGGACCCATAGTCCACCTCCACTCTGCCTTTGTCACCATTTCCACATCTTTGCAGACCAGTTAGTAATGATGTAGCACAGGAGCTCAGGTGCCATGGAAGGTCTTTAACAATTCTCTTCTCATCTGCAAGATTGAGGAGATTGAGGGTACAGGAAGACACTCTAGAGAATGTCTTCCACAACCTTCTTTAGGTGTGAATGAGATGTGACTCCTTAAACTTCAATCAAGACTTCATCTATCTTAGCCATACTACACCTTACTGTAATCTCCTGAGGAGGGATGAACTCTAATACAGAATCACAAAGATCTTTCTTCAAAGTGTCAAAGGAAGGCCTAGGTGTAAAAACTCATTTTTAAAGTGTGTTGATCATCTCCACTTCTAAGTATCTCTTCCTTGATCCTTTCACCTCCTGCCTCCTCTTCCCCTGCTACCTCTTCTCCCTCTTCTCCCTACCTCTTCACCTTCTCCCTTTTTTCCTCTTACCTCTTTTTCTCTTTTCTCTCTTCTTCCCTCATCCTCCTCTTTTACTATCCCTGTTTTCTCTCTCCTTTCTAGTGAACAAATGAAAATAACAATTTCCCAATGGCCCACTCTCCCCTGGAATATAGAATAGACCATTAACAAGCAAAGTTCTGCCCTAGACACTTGAGGATGAACACCAGAGGGCAGCTCACACCTCTTCTCCCTTGCAGCCATGTGAGTGCTTAGGCCTCCATGATTCTCTCTGGCATCTTGGGCCGCTTGACTGCTCAAAGGCTCACAGATGTCAGCAACAGATATTAAACCCTCCTGAACTCTGAAATTTCTACTGGACAAATTTCAAATGCCCTTGTTACATGCTGGTCACAGGTGTGTGGCTGTGACATTGCTGACTTTGTAACTTTCTACATACTGCTGAATTCAGAAAACACTTTAAAAATGCAGTAGGCCTAAGGTTTGACTTATTAAAAAAGAAGCAAAAGGAAGACAAACCACATTTTGTTTGGGCAGCCTTGGTATAGTAGCTTTGTGTGATCAACTTCCTCATAGTGTGGGAGTTCATGTGTCTGGAGAAGAGTGTGGGAGTTCATGTGTCTGGAAAAGAGTGTGGGAGTTCATGTGTCTGGAGAAGAGTGTGGGAGTTCATGTGTCTGGAGAAGAGTGTGGGAGTTCATGTGTCTGGAGAAGAGTGTGGGAGTTCATGTGTCTGGAGAAGAACGAGTCCATGCTGCTTTCTTGTGCCTCTGACCATCTGATGCCTAAATGTGGTGAGGAGCTTCTGTGATGAAACAAATGCTCTGCTATAAACAAGACATGACTCCACTTCTCACTCTTGTTTTCAATAGTTCGTTTATGTATTTGTTGAGTGTGTGGTGTGAGTGTGTGTGTGTGTGTGTGTGTGTGTGTGTGTGTGTGTGTGTGGTGTGTGTCTGTGTCCATGGAGGTCAGAATAGAGCATATTACCCCCTGAAGTTGCAGGCAGCTATGAACAGTTCTATGTAGGTGCTGAGAACTGAACCTGGGTCTTCCATAAGAGCAGTAATCTTTCTTCACCCTAATCCATCTCTCCAGATGCAGCCATCCCCAATTTCACTCATATAGACCAGAAAGATCTTTGTACCTTCAAATTAACTGCTTTCTAAAATACAGGAATCCCCACAGGAGTTGGCCATGGCTCACTCATCATTGGATGCCAAGTCTCTGTTACATGCCTAAGATGATGTAGGTATTTTAGAACTGTAGAACTTCTTCTCCACCTCAGCTCTCAACACTGGGAACTGAACCTGGAGCCTAGGACAGAGCAGCCAAGTATTCTATAACAGATCTCCTTCCCCAGACATGCTTTATGGAACCTCTAGTAGCTAGTTAGTTACAGACTTGACTCTTGAGATAAAAAGCCTATTACTGGGAATTGTATCAGAGAAGAATACGAAGGATATCTTTCCTGGGTCTGTGATCAGGTGAGGGAGGACTGAGGCCACATGTGGTTCATGTTGTCGTCTCTCTGATGAAGACTTGAGCATATTGGGAGATGTCTGACTGACTGCAGAGTTGAGAAACACTATTGTTTGGGTACTATTTTCCTTCCGGGCTTCTGTGTTAGAGACTCAGCTCTGAGCATGACCAGGAGGCAGAAAGACCCCTTGAAAGGCCCCTAAAAGTGGAACTTCTTGACAGGAATCTAGGTTATTGAAGATGCTCAAAAAGATTAAATTCATTCTTGTGGTATCCAGTTAGGTTCTGAAAAAAAAAAGTTTTAAAAGCAAGCCTGGTTTCCTGTCTTTCCATGTGATGTCCCCCTTATATCCACCTTACATTGCTCTCATGAAGTTCTGCAAGAGAGCTCTTACCACAGGCTGGACCATTGTGGCTGCCTTAATTAGGAGTCTATCCTCCCAAACTGAGAGCTAAGTCAACATCTTTATGAGGTGGCCAGGCTCAAGCATTTCTCTAAAACAATAAAAACAGATGAATACACTCTGTTTCCCAGAAAGGACTTTGGTGATGACATATTTTGTCTGTGAGAGAATGCTCAGTGTACCTCCTCATACTACAGACATCTGTAGCCATCATCATCTTCTCAAAATGTCAGAGTGTCCACCCTCGTGTGATACAGCTCAGGGGATTGAGTTTAAAGTGAAGCAAGTCCTTTAGGGAAGAAAGAAGAAAGGAAAGAGAAGAGAGAATGGAGTGTGGTTCCTCAGAATCTTCCTCAAAAATCCAGAACAAGGATTGTTTGACCTTTGAGACCTTTGATGGTCACACAGCAGGAACAGGGGAAGGTGCTGTTAATACTTGGTGCACTTCTGCTCAGTAATGAGCAGTGGGAGTCTAGCACTCCCAAGCACACAGCCCGAGTCCAGGGACAGCAGTCAGAGGACTGAGGAGAGCTTACAGATCCTTGGTAAGTGTGTGAATCCCAGATAACAATATTTAAAGAAGGGAATTAAGCCTTTGGGTATGAAAGTTTTGAACAAAGATGATTTTTTTAAACAGAGAAAACGGTATTACATCAGTTTAGCCATGCTCAAAATCAATTAATACTTAATAAAAGCTGAGAGTTTCTGATAAGCTCTTGTCAGCATGCTGGGATTCTCTGTAGGCTGCCTGCTGGGTACCTACACTGTCCTGCACATACCTCTGTGCTCAGTAGTTTGACACCATAAACCCATTATCTGTAATGGTCCTAAGCTGGCCTGTCTTTGGCCATTCTTCCTCATGGGTCAGCTTATTGGACAGCTTGCTAGTGGTCTGGTCTAGGCAGAATGTGCCAGGGTATCTCAGCTGCCCCACCTGCTCTATCTCCCCTCTCCTTCCCTGAGAATCTAGGAGATGTAGTCTTTGCAAGACCACTGCAGGAGTTCCAGGCAGCAAGTGAATGAGTGCAAAGTTCTCTTGAGAATCGGACTCAGAACAAGTGTGTGGTCCCATCCCCTCATTCTGATCCAAGCAAGTCAGATGGCTGAGGAACTGGGGAGCACTGCTCATCCCTTTGTGGAAGAAACTACAGTGCCATGTGGATGGCAGATAAAAGGAGCATGAGGACAGAGATGTGCGGCCCTGGGACCAAAGACCACACTTTGACTAACAAGGAATCTCATTTACACATCTGGAAATCCTGAATATGGTAGACCAAGCTACCAGTATCTGGACTTTTGTAACAATCTCCTCTCACTGCCATTGTGGTACCTTCTCAGACTCACTCGGGTTCAGATTGCTGCATTGGCAGTGAGCGTTTGTTCTTGGAGCTACTCTCTATCATCAGGGGATAATTCCACCCACCTTTAATTACCCTCCATAGTAAGAAGCACTGCCACCTGCAGGGCTCATGGGGACATGGACAGGGATCACACAGTTGCTAGCTTGTTGCGGCAGGTCCACAGCTATGTAAAGAATCTTAGAAGCAGGTAGACAGGATAGTGAAGACCTAGTGGGGCTTTGATAGTTAATACCTGAAGGAAGCAAGGCGCTCTGAGAACTGACAAGAACCCCATGGGAAGGGGCTGCTGCCAGGGTGTGGCTTTGTCGGTGACATTTTTGTGCTCATGGCTCTCTCTCTCTCTCTCTCTCTCTCTCTCTGTGTGTGTGTGTGTGTGTGTGTGTGTGTGTGTGTGTCCTCTTTTATATTCTGCCTAACATTTGAGTTTCTCACTGAACCTGGAGCTCACTGTTTCTGCCAGGTTTTCTGACCAGAGAGCTCCGGGGATCTTCCTGTCCCCGCTCCCATCACTGGGGCTTAAGATGCATGCCATGCCCAAGAGTTTCTTAGATTCTGGGAATCAAGTCTTCATGCTTGTGTGGTAAGCACTCCACAGACTGAGCCTCCTCCCAGCACTCTGAACTTTGGATACATAGGATATGATGATAAATTATATTTCTTCACACTCTGAGTTCTTCTTCAGAAGAACATCTGCACACACAGCTTGAAGTCCCCCTACCCCAGCTGAAAACATACCTTTTTGTAAGGTTATCAAGACTTCTGCAAGGTTGTATCATACCTCTGTAAGGTTATCAAGACTTCAGCCCAGATCTCTCTGGGATCATGTCACCATGGTTGACACGGAGACCTTTTGCAAGTTGTGACCGTGGGCAAATGGTGTGCTGTAGTGGGAGGGATCGATGTGTTTATGGAGCATGTTTCCCTTTAGCCAGCTCTCTGCCCATGCAGCTCCAGTGATGGTTGCTAGTAGTTTTAAAGAAGTGCACCGTGGTCTGGTTTGTCACGAGATGAGGTTACCCTCTGCTTTTTCTTTATATTCTTGGTTTCAAAGGTGAGTGTAGAGTAAGATCTAAAATAATAATTTGATTCCATATTCTATGAAAATTCGTGTCAAACACAATACAAATATCTTTCTATGTCTTTGATGCCTGACAGACAAAGCTGGAATGGGCAGGAAAGGCTATATTGTTTAGGTCTTGTCTTTGATATTTTAAAATCATAATTCCTAAGTAATTTAGTCTGTGGTACAGTTCTGCTCCTTATGGGATTACCTGGAATAATGCCTAGGCTGACTGAGAAGTTGGTAGCTTGTATGTCAGGGCTTTAGTGGACTGCCTAGATCTGTTCAGGGGAATTTCCTCAGGCTCTGTGCAAAGGTTTTAGTGGACTGCCTGGATCCACTCACCCAGTTTTGCTCAAGCTGGTTATTCTAGCGCAGACTAGAACTCAGTGAAGTATCTCATAGTTAGACCTTGAGGCCAAACCAGCATCTAACTGTCAAGAATGTGGAAAGAGCCTGTTAGGAAAGAAAAGACATAGAGGGAGCCAATAATCCCATACTTCATCAAGAATAGGTCTGCTTGAGAGATGACTCAGCAGCTAAGAAGCATCTCTGGAGATGTTGGGTGACTCACTATTACCTAGAACTCCGGCTTACCATCCCTGTCTGACCTCTGTGGCTGTGGGAACCTAAATACACATGTAACATGCATGCATGTACTCATGCACTCACACATTAAAAAAGTAATCTTTAAAAAATTAGGTTTGGGGTTTGGGAAACGCTAGAAAGGGGTAAGGAAAAATCTTCATGAGGGGAACTGAAGGACACACAGCAGGGAAGCATCACCTTTAGCAGAGGGAGAGAAGTAGACCCCCTTCTACCCTCTTACTGTGTGTTATGGAGGAATGGTGGGTAGCCGCAATGATACAGAAGCTGGCTGTGGTGGATGCCCTGTGCACACCCCTTACAATAGTGGCCCATTTGCCCAGCCCATTTCAGAGTCATGACCTACTAGACCCCCACCTGCCTGGTCTCAGTGGGATCTGATAGGCAGTGTGGTTCCTGGGCTCAGGGGTTGGGCTTCTCCTGGATGGACAACCCACAGTTGCAGGCTAGAAAGGAGCAACTGGCAATCAGAAGCCTGACTAGTGGTCATTGTTGAAGGTCCTGGTAGATGGAAGCATCACACTGAAGGTGGGAGCTTTGACAGCATCCTTGGCCTTGTGATAAAAGAGACTGATGAGAATAAGCATTGGCTAGGTGGCTGACAGCAGACGCATTCCACTGGGTGGATATAGCACACCAAAGCTGATGGAGCTCAGTATAGCAAGAAGGGAAGTTAAGTGCCTGGCTGCAGAAGTAGATCGCAGCCTGGCCTCTGTCATCTGTGAAACATCCCAGAATCTTTCTGAGTACCCACAAGTGAGCTCATGTGCTATATCGAGCTACCTTTGAAATCGCAAAGGCGGTCAGCAGTCCCTTCCCTGCCAATTCGAACACTTGCATAACCAGCCACCAGGCTCCAGGGAAGGCTCCTGGTGATGATGGCAGAGACAATCCCAGCCCTATTCTGACAGCCTCTGGGATTATGCCTGTTATTAAATCTCCCAGCCCACCAGTTTCCCACTAGAGATCCAGGACAGAAGACCCTTACTTTATGGACTCATGAGAACTAGCATTGCAGTCATCCCTCTGTATCTATGAGCAATGATGTCATCATCACCTAGGTACCCAGTCTCTTCTGGAACGTGGCCTTGTTTTTTGGATGTTCCTTACTTGCACCCTCAAGCATTTGTTATTACCTCTATATTACTGAACATTCCAAATACAATATTAATTCCATTGAAATGGTTGCTGTGTGTATTATAAGGCATCTCTAGTTTGCTCATAATATCTAATGCAATATAAGAATCATGTGCAAGTTGTTCCACCACATTGCCTATGGAGTAAGGACAAAACCATGCCTGTAAATGATGGAATCCTTCCCATTTTTGCTTTGTAGCTGGTTGAATCTAGCTGTTGATAATGACCATGCTGTATATAACTAACTCTGTTATGGAGGCATGCCCTATATACCCAACTTGGCTTTAGAGCTCTTCGGTTCTGGGAACAGAGTTGGGGCAGCCTTGTTCAGTGGGAGCCACCTCGTCTAACAGGGGCCTGGGCTCCAGTCTTGCTGTATTAGCTCAATGAGAAGCTTAGGTCTTCCTAAGATCCTGGAGGTTTAGAAAGAGGTTGTGGGAAACCCATTTGTTACATGGATCCTGAGGATCCACTGTCTTTCCCAGCCTGGGTATCACTACTCTGTGTCAATACCTCCAGAGTGTGCTCCATACCTCTTGGTAGTGTGGTAAATAAATGGCTAGGGGAACAGACTTAATAGTTTCTGCTCACACCTTTTCTCTGGGATTGATGAGCTTGGGCCCATTGTGAAAGATTCTCACATTGTTTCTGCCTCACTCTCTGGAGCATGACTTAGTACTTTTGATAATGAGTTTCAAAGCTCCTTGGATTTCAAAACCAACCATCAAATGTGTGCATTGGGTCATGTGTCTTAGTTAGGGTTTCCATTGCTGTGAAGAAGCAGTATGACCAAGGCAACTCATAAAGGACAACGTTGAATTGGAGCTGGCTTATAGTTTCAGAGGTTCAGTCCATTATCGTCATGGCAAGAAGCAATGTGAGAGCATGGCAGCATCCAGGCAGACATGGTACTAGAGAAGAAGCTGAGTGCTCTGCATCTTGATCAGAAGGCAACCAGGAGTCTGTCTCTGAAGGCAGCCAGGAGGAGGCTACTATCTCTGCACTGGTGAAACTTGAGCATGGGACCTCAAAGCCCACCCCCACTGTGACACACTTCTTCCAATAAGGCGACGTCTGCCCCAACAAGGCTACACCTTCTACTAGGTCAACTTCCCATACATATATTCAAACTACCACATCAAGAAACCCAGGGAATGATCCAGAGTCTCCCATGGGACTCATATTCCCTCCTGCTCCTCAGAGGAGCAACCAGGAGCCCCCAATTACTTCTCTTATCTTGGCTCTTGTCCTACCATAAAAACCTATTAACTGCCTTAACCTGTTTCATTTTTTAAAAAATTCTTATTTATACTTCTTCATGCATCTTGAAAGATAAGTATTTGGTTGGTCTAACATTCGTGGTTTGTAGTTATTTTCATCTAGAGCTTGATATATTTCCTTTTTATTTCTTCTTTCTTCTTCCTTTTCCTTCCTTCCTTGTTTATTTTTTTCTCCTCACAATTTTCATGTCTGACCACCATTCTAACTGTGCCCTGTCATAATATTTGTATATACTTAGAACCAAATATAGGGTGGAATTCCAACATAAAATATTAAACAGTGGTAGTACATACCTTTAATCTCAGCACTCAAGAGGCAGAGGCAGGAGGGTCTCTGAGTTCAAGGCCAACCTGGTCTATAGAACAAGTTCTAGACCAGCCCAAGCTTCAAAGAAACCCTGTCTCAAGAAATATATTTATATTAAACAGGAATTTTAGATAGAACATCCTTGCTAATGGATCATGGATAGTATTTATCAAACACAGTAGAGAAGGATATCACTTTACATTATAGAAAGGACAATCAGATTTCAGATGTTATAATAAATAAAGTCAGTTGGAATACTTCAATCTGTTCAAACCATTTTCTTTTTTTTTTTCAACTTTTATTAGATATTTTTTCATTTACATTTCAAGTGTTATCCAGAAAGTTCCCTATACCCACCCCCTCCCGGCCCTGCTCCCCTACCCATCCACTCCCACTTCTTGGCCCTGGCATACCCCTATATTGGGGCATATAAAGTCTGCATGACCAAGGGGCCTTTCTTCCCACTGATGGCCAACTAGGCCATCCTCTTCTATATATGCAGCTAGAGACATGAGCTCAGGGGGTACTAGTTAGTTCATGGTTATTCTTCCACCTAGAGGGTTGAAGACCCCTTCAGCTCCTTGGGTACTTTCTCTAGCTCCTTCTTCCTTGGGAA
>CACVCL010022785.1:0-32191 GCA_902729485.2 Mus minutoides
TCTTTCTTTCTTTCTTTCTTTCTTTCTTTCTTTCTTTCTTTCTTTCTTTCTTGTGTTGGGGATAAAAGCTAAACAGAGAAACGTTCTATGGCTGCGCTCCATCCTCAGCTTGGCATTTTGTGACAAGGTCTTACTTATATTTGTAGTCCACACTGGCTTTGAACGGCTGATTTTTCTGCTTCTGCGACTGGAATACTGGGAATACAGGCAGGTTCACCACTCTAGCAACAAAAGGGCTGTTTATAAACATGCAGGTAGAGCGAAGACATACTGGGAAGGTCCAAAGCATTGTGGAGACTGGAAACAGCAGGAGTGACCCTGTGTGGAACAGCCAGGGCTGTGTGTGTGTGTGTGTGTGTGTGTGTGTGTGTGTGTCCTGAGCAATGCAGAGAAAACCTGTCAGGGAGGGCTGCTCAGTGGGAATGAGTCCCGGCCTTTGGTGGAGAGACTTGAGTCACTTGGATGACCTGGCAGGAAAAGGACAAGGACAGGGGAACACATTCTCTTGTTGGAGAACCCTGCTATTAAGGTCTCAGTCCACCATGTCCAGATGGTTCTCCGAGCTCCGCACAAGATGGAGGACTGCCTTTCTCAGTGGGCTTCTGTTTTCCTGCTGGACTGTGTTTGGAGAGTGTCTCTGAGCACAGAGGCCTGACCTTACTTGGAGGATGACCCTGCACTGAGCTTCCTGCAATGACTCAGCAGATGAGACTCTCTCTCTCTCTCTCTGTCTCTCTGTCTCTCTGTCTCTGTCTCACTCTCTGCCCTGCCTGTATAATTAGACTCTGTTTATGACCAATTGACCCTTCTCCCCTATATGATAATTAGGTACTGAGTCCTTCTACCATACTCATGAATGTCCAAAGCCTCATGGGCCCCCGTAGCCAATGACCCCTGAGGAAAGAGAGACCCACATTCCTGTTTATGACCAATTGACCCTTCTCCCCTATATGATAATTAGGTACTGAGTCCTTCTACCATACTCATGAATGTCCAAACCCTCATGGGCCCCCGTAGCCAATGACCCCTGAGGAAAGAGAGACCCATATTCCTTGACCTCCCTCTGTCTTGCTCTCTGTCCCTGAGCTGTGAAGGAGCTAGGACGGTGGTAAGGAACGTAGACTACATTGCCTCTCTGGGTAGTTGGCAATGGGGTGGGGCAGTATGATGCACCCACTGGCCATTGGACTTTTAAACCTGTATCTGGTAGATGTGGAAAGAGACTCAGAGGTTCAGCTACTTCCCAAAGCCATAGGTGTGCTTGAGATTTAAAGGTAGGATTAGGTCAGTGTTTTTGTGGTGTTGGGGTAGGACTCAGGCAGGACCTTGTGTAGGCAAGGCAACCATCCCACCAGTATTGACAGCCCAGTTTGGTGACTCATAGTCCTGCTCGATTGATTGTAACTTTAAGCAATACTGATGTTGGAGTTCCCTATTCTGAGATCTGATTGTTCTGGTCTGAAAAGTTCCCCCAGAAGAGTCTAGACTGCAAAGCACAGTGGTTTGCTCTCTGTGGTGGTTTGAGTAAGAACAGCCCCCTTAGGCTCACGTATTGGAATGATGAGTCACCAGGGAGGGACACCATTTGAAAGGATCAGAAGGATTAGAGGCGTGGCCTTGTTGGAGTAGACCATGGTCTTGATGGAGAAAGTCTGTCACTGGGGGTGGGCTTTGATGTTTTAAAAGCCCATGCCAGGCTCTCTCTCTCTCTCTCTCTCTCTCTCTTTCTCTCTCTCTCTGTATCTGTCTGTCTCTCCCCCACCTCGTCAGATCAGAATGTAGCTCTCAATTACTGCTCCAGTACCTGCCTGTTTGCCACCATGCTCCCTGCCATGATGATAATAGACTAAACTTCAGAAACTATAAGCAAGTTCCAGATTAAATATTTTCTTTTATAAGAATTGTTTGATCATGGTGTCTCTCCACAGCAATAAAGCACCGACTAAGACACTCTCCAGTATCCATGCTAAATTTATTATAATACAAGCTGTCAGGGGGCATATAGCTGGTGACAGAGCAGATTTGAGTGTCACAGGGGAAACCCAGGGGCTCTTCTTTGGGCTCTTAGTCTTGTTAATAAAAGGACTTAAAACAGACTCAGGAGGAAGAAAAGAACTTAAAACAGACTCAGGCTTTATCAGAGTGTGAGAAATAAAGACAGTGCAGGCAGTCTGTGAAGCCCTTTGAGCCAGGCCCATATGCAACACACAGGGTCAGCATGAGAGGTTAGCAAGTGGTCACATAGTGAAAGGGGGACGGGCGGCTTCAGAGAAAGGAAAAGAAAAGAAAGCCCGACGTTTCCCCGAGAACATATTCTTGAGCTCTGGCCAGTATCCGACGAAGACAGGAGTATCATCTCTGACGCAGATGGGGGACACCTTGTCCACAATGCCCCCTCCCTAGCTTAGGGAGCAGAATCTACTCAGTTGCCAGGCAGTGTGTTAGAGAAGGCTCACAGCCCTAAGGAATGCCACCCACTTGCTGATACTGGGGGAAACCTGAAAACCTAAACAGGCCCTTCAGCTTTGCTCACTGTGTTGGGCCCCGAGTAGCTGAGTGATGGTATTAGTTTAGCTCTGTCCTGGTCAGCACTTCTGACTGGGCATTGCATTCTGGAGGCCTGGTGGGTGAGCAATGGGACACAAGTGGCATATGGGTGACTGGAGCAGAATGAGGTTCGGTTCCTCCATCTTCATGTTGTGACTGTCTCCTCTGATACTTTGACCTTTGGGTCAAACTCAACTCAGCTCTGCATGTTGACACATTAATCATCGGAGAAATGCTTTGTCCAAAGCCATAATCTGGGGTTATCTTGATTTTCAGTGGCCTAGTCTGCCTCTCTTCTCTTCTTTAAGGCTAAATACACTCACCAGCCACGGCTATCACCCAAGGCCATGAGGGGAGTGACACCCAAGGTTCTGGAAGTGACATCTACTTCTGAAGTATCACAAACATCCTGTCTGTTAGCTCACCTCTTCTCTCCTATGTCTGTCATTCTTCACCTCCTGGGGAAAGGAGCTGGTCTGTGAGCCCTGCTCCCTCCTCTCCAGTCTTTGGTCACTGAATACAGACTTTCTTCCCTAACACTAACCTCTAGACATGGATTTTCCTATGGGACAAGCTTCCGGTAACAGCCTCAACAGACACTAAGTCCCTTGGGACTTTAACCCTGGACTTCCTATCTTCTGGAACCATATAAAGCATTTCTGTTGTTTATAAGTTGTCCAGTCTAAGGTGTTTTGTTATAGCACACTGAAGGCACTAAGAAAGGTGGCAACGCAGATCCCCTCCTGGAAGCAGGAAAGTGATGGCCGTTTTAGTCATCACAGAAAGCCATTCTGGATCAGTTTTCCCCCCAGAGGCTCGCAGGGACGCAGGGAGAAGATAGTCTTCTGGGTGTGGGCTGCTCCGTGACCTTGCATTTACCTGACAGACCCACCCAATGCTAGAGGGTAGTGTAGTTTCAGGAAGAGCTACCCAGCCACAGAGGGTCTCAGGAAACACCTTCTTCTCCCTTCCCATCTCCGTCTCTGCCTCTTTGAATGCCTCTTAACATCGTCTTCTCTGGCCTCCATCTTCTGGGTGCTAGGATTGTAGGTGTCCATTGACACACCTGGCTTCTCACTTGGTTTTCTCACAGAATGTGGAGAGTAGAAGACATCTTTTCCTTGGAGTAGGCGGAACTTAGAAAAAGACAATTTACCTGTCAGTGGAAGGAAGAATTGAGTACTTCCTCATGGTTGAATATTGACGAGTTTAAAACGCCTCTTTGTCACAGAAGAGAGCAGGTAACACTGCCCTTTTCCTCCCTAGATTTTAAAACTATTTTTAGCTGAGACCAGAGGGCCTTAAGGTGGGACTGTCACAGACCATTTTTCACTGATGATTCAAGTCAACAAACACAACAGCATTTGGGAGCTGAAGGAAGTGTGGCGGAGGTCACAGCAGAAGTGTAAGTAACAGTGCGTTCAGAGGCTGGGCAAATTGAGAACCTTGAAAAAAAAAATCTCCTAACGAGGGAGAAGCAGAAACAATCAATGCCCCCCTCCATCTCCATCTCCATCTCTTTCTCTTTCACCAGCATCAGGAACTCCAGGACCTCTCTGGGCTGACAGTGTTCAGTTTGTTTATTTCTTCCTTCTCTCTGCATCTACCAGCGAGACTGATTCAGTCTGGGCCTCCCACCAGAAGGAAATCAATGACGGAAAAAGCTTACATCTATATTTGGGTTCAGACTTTCCCTTTCTCAGTTTTTCTTTTCTTTCACACCAAATCGATGGGATGAGTTTTAAGGACCGTGAATAGATTTCTTCACAGGAAATGATGAAAGCGCTATTGACCGCTGCTCTGGGCTGGAACCCTGTCGCTTTGCTGAAATGGAGCGCAGGCGCAGAGGCCTGCTGAGTCAGGCGAGGTCCCGTGGCCCCACGGAGGAGTAAACATTTCGGTTTTCCCCTCAGGCCCAAAACAGAGATGAGGTTTTATCCCTCCAAGGCCGCGGTTCCTCACATGGTCCTAAAATACAGAAGAACTCTCTGTTGGTTCCACTTAACTGCTGCAGCCCAGCAGAACATGGATAGAACAGCAGAAGTACTTTCAAAAAGGAGTTACTTCTATTTTATGTGTATGACTGTTTTGCCTGCCTGTCTGTGTGTGCTGTGCGTGCGCATGTGCGGTACCCACAGAGGCCGGAGATATTGTCGGATTCCCTGGAACTGGAGTTACTAGATGTGGTTGCTGGTAACTGAACCTCTGGAAAAACAGTTAGTGCTCTTAACTGCTGAGCCGTCTCTTCACCCCCAGGACCGTTTTCTTTTTAATTAAACTAATAATTAATATAGAATATTTTTCTCGTTTGTGTTAGTGTGTCACAAAGTGAGATTAATAAGTCTCATGATACTTAGCCTACATTAATTCCCCCCATGTTAGCCACTTTGCTGAATTTTGTAGATAGCCTTTCAATTATTTAAAACGTTTTAATTTAATTAATTGATTAATTTGTTGTCTGCAAGGAACAAGTAGTGTGTGGTATAGTGCACCTTGGGTCTTTTTGTTTGTTTTTTTGAGACAGGGCGTTTCTGTGTAGCCCGGGTTGTCCTGGAACTTGCTCTGTAGACCAGGCTGTCCTTGAACTCAGAGCTCTGCCTGCCTCTGCCTCCCGAGTACTGGGATTAAAAGCCGGAGCCACCACTCTCAGCACAACCATGGGTCTTGATCCTAATCGTTGTCTGAGATCCGGTCTTTTGTTCACCGATGGCCTATGAGCTTCTGGGAACTCTCTGGGCTCTCCCTCCCACGTTGGGACGGGAACGTCGTTGGTATTATAGATGTGTGGGGCTGCTTCTGGGGTCTGAACCCAGGGCTCACACTTACATAACTGATGCTCTACCCAGGGAGCCATACCTCCCACCCCCATCCCCAGCTGCTTCTCATGCCTGCTTCTTGTTGAACAGAGCAACACAGTCCTGAACAACAAGGGGTGGAGGAGTGATTTGTGGGTATCAGGAGCTGTGTGTGCTGTGTGAGCGTCTCTCTTCCCTTTCACCGTTAACACAATATCTGACTAAAAGCAACCCAGGAGGGAAAGCTTCATTTGGGCTCCTGGTTTGAAGATTTAAGCATTGCATTAGTGTCATCTACAAAGTTTACACGATAGAACGGTCCAGTGACCAAAATAGCCACATAGCAATCCTGTCATCATATAACGAAGCGTATGGTTTTGTGTCAGGCTGCAACTGTAGCTATCCTTGGCTGCATGTGGACTTGTGGGTCATGTCAGGAAGACAGAGAGGTAGGGTTGTGGTGTGGCTGGTGTCATCGGCCCACAGTCTGGAGGAGGACAGATTGTTGGTGTTCAGCACGTTCCTCCTTTCAGTCAGCTTAGGACCCCACCCTGGGAATGGCTTTTAGGGTGGCTATCTCTTTTCAGTTAAGTTTTTCTGGGAATGTCCTCACAGACACACCCAAAGAGGCATCTTCCCACAGGGATTCTAAATCCATTCAAGTTGGCAAGATTCCTGTCACCAAGGGATGTTGAGCAGTACTGGGCACTGAACCTTGTGCTTGCTAGGCAAGTGCTCTCCTGAGCTACAGCCTCAGCTAAACCTTCATTTCACATGACAGGAAGGACAACGATCAGAGAAGACTGGAGAGACACTAGGATGTTAGATTCTCATATCTCCATGAACATTTTCTCTTCTGGAGATAGGTTTAAAAACATCCTGGCATGATAAACTGGGTCCTATGTGTCCTTAAACTATCTAAAACTCGTGTCTCATGATGGTTCATGTTATCCACAAAGGACTCTTCTAGTGATAAGCACGCCATGGGAGATACCTTATCATTTTGTAGAAAACTACCCCACAGTGTAGCTGGAATCCGGGGAGGCCCAGCTGGGCCCTCTAGTGGAGGGTTCTTCACAGGCTAGGAATGAGGAGGTAGCTCAAGGCTCTTATCTCAGGCAGCTATCTCAAGGCTCGCTTGGGGAATGATCTGTTTCCACAATCCCTCATATGACTGCTGCTAGGTTCAATTTCTTGTGGGTTGTTGGCTGAAAGCATCCACTTCATACTTAACTGTGTCCAGAAACTGGCTGCCTCTAGTTCCTTCCCACATGGGGGCCCTTCAACACAGCAACTGACTTCAACAAAATCATCAAACCATATGCACACACACACACACACACACACACACACACACACATTCAGACACACACACATTCAGACACACACACATTCAGACACACACACACATTCAGACACACATATACACACACACACACACATATATACACACACTCACACACACTCACACACACACACTCAGACACACACACACACACTCAGACACACACACTCAGAGACACACACACACACACATACACACTCAGACACAAATACATACACACACATACCACCTGTTTACAAGTGGCTCTGTGTGATCTTCATTTATGGTAACAGACTCATCTCCCCCGATCTGTAGTCCCTTTCCTCAGTGGGAACACCTGTCTACTCAGGCTGGCTTTAAACTCATACTGCTGCTGCCTCAGTCTCCCCAGTGCATACATTAAAGGTGTATGGCACCATACTCGTGTTCTTTGCTTTTTTAGATGAAGTATCCTATAACCCTGGTTGGTGTTGGCAGGGTATGTAACTGAGTGTGACCTTGAACTGTTATTCCCGCCTTCACCTCCAGAGCAAGTGCTGTGATCTTACTGTGATAGGTTGCCGAAGACCCTTTTTGGTCTCCTGTCTGCATGGAATGGGTCTCTGGTGGCAAGTGGGCGAAGGAGTTGGCAAATGAATGACAAACAGAGACTACATGAGAGACTACATGAGAGAGTGTGTAGAATCTGAGTGTAATTTGTCAAGTTGAGCATCAGACATTTTTCTTTTCAAGACAGGGTTTCTCTGTATAGCCTTGGCTGTCCTGGAACTCACTTTGTAGACCAGGCTGGCCTTGAGCTCAGAAATCCGCCTGCCTCTACCTCTGGAGTGCTGGGATTAAAGTAACAAGAAACCAGGTGGCTTACCTATGTCAGAATTCAATCTTTAAAGGCACTTATAATAAAACAATACTGAAAGAGAGCACGTGGATCCATACACCAGACTAACTCGGGGATAGGGTATGAGTATACAGGTTATGAAAATGCCAAGGTTCCAGAAGGTTAAGTTTCCTTGAAACTCTTTGCCTTGTGAGTGCTTCCAGGCCTCTTGGCCTGTCAAGCAGACTTCACTGGAGTGAGCATAGCAATAGGTGACGTGTGACAGATACATGCCAGGTTTGTGCTGTATTGTGGACTGACCCCAGGGCTTCAACCATGCTGTATAAGCTCTCTGTAACTGAGCCACACGCTCAGCCCATGTTCTATATTGTTAAATAATAGTGGTGTCCTGTGACTCGTTAGCCTTAGATTTACAGATTATATCTCATTTTAGCAGACAGATTCTTAGATGTTGTGTACCCCTTCCTCTGCCCCACCTCCCTACCGGAGTGTGTTCTGTGGAAGAGGGGAGCTCTGGTATCCTGGTTGTAGAATGTGGGTAGACCAAATGAAAGGGCTGAATCAGTAATGTCCTTTTCTCTTTCCCTAAGCTCAGGCACGAGCTCTAACCCTGAGGGAATGGCAGAAGAGAAAGCCAGAGGGGACCCCCAGCATGTTTAACCTTGTTACTGTTCTTTTTGAAGTTAGGATTGTCAGGATGGGTTTTATTTCAACTTGATACAAACTAGAGTCATCTGAGAGGAAAGAACATAAACGGAGAAAATCCCTCCATAAGACAGGACTGCAGGCAAGCATGTAGGGCATTTTCTTAGTCATTGGCATGACAGGGCTCAGTTTATTGTAGGTGGGGCCATTCCTGGGCTGGTGGTCTTGCATTCTATAAGAAAGCAGGCTGGGCAAACCATTAGAACAAGCCTGTAAGCAGCACCCTTCCATGGCCTCTACATGAGCTCTTGCTTCCATGTTCCTGTGTTTGACTTCCTGTCCTGGTGTCTCTCAGTGGACTATAATTCAGGATATCTAAGCCAAATAAACTCTTTCCTGCCAAAGTTGCTTTGGTCGTGGTGTTTTGTCACACAATATAGCCCTATTTAGTAACCCTAAATAAGACACATTCTGACAGTACAGAAGCCTAAGGTTGCACCCATTCTATCATCGCCACTACCACCACACACCATGAGCCCAGGTCCTCATCTGCTGCTGCCCACAATGCTCTGCCTGGAGCTTGGAGCCCTCATGACTTCTTTGGGGTCCTCAAGCGTCCAAAAGCGAGGTCCCTTGGTGACAGACAAGGTCTTCTTTGATGTGAGAATCGGAGACAAAGATGTGGGTAGAATTGTGATTGGCCTCTTTGGAAACGTTGTACCCAAGATGGTGGAAAACTTCGTGGTTCTGGCAACAAGAGAGAAAGGTTATGGGTACAAGGGAAGCATCTTCCACTGTGTCATCAAGGACTTCATGATTCAAGGAGGGGACTTCACAGCTAGAGATGAGCATTTATGGTGAGACATTTCCTGATGAGAACTTCAAACCGAAGCACTATGGCATTGGCTGGGTCAGCATGGCTAATGCTGGGCCAGACACCAGCGGATCCCAGTTCTCCATCACCTGACCAAGCCCACCTGGTTGGATGGCAAACGCGTTGTATTTGGAAAAGTCCTGGATGGGATGATTTTGGTACATTCCATTGAACTTCAAGCAACGGATGACCATGACCGCCTACTCACCGACTGCACCATCTCCATCAGTGGCAAGATAGATGTGAAAACACCCTTTGTGGTTGAGGTCCCTGACTGGTGACAGAAATGGCAGAAGACAGGAACACACTGGCTGGCCCATGTGCGCATCTGCGATCCACCAGCTGTCTTTTAGTTACTTAAAGTTGTAGTTAAATTTTTAATTTTTCAGTCTAGATTGCAATGACAATTTAAAAATCAACCACAGAGCCAGATGTCAACAAACACCTGTCATCCCAGTATTTGGGAAGTGCAGGCAGGAGGATCAGGGGTTCAAGGCCAGCCTTGGCTAGTAGTAAGTTTGAGGCTAGCCTTGTCTGTGTTCCAAAACATATAAGTGACAACAATAAAAATCAATCAAAGTCCTGCTCAGGAACTTTACAGTCCTCCGCTCTACCAACTGAGCTATCGAAATTGAATGACATATCCTTCTTTTCTAGTGGTGCTATTTTCAAATCAAAAAACTTTGCACTAGCTATTTATTTTTACAAACATGGTTTAGTTTCACAGGGTTCCTTGTGATCTCCATTTGAGTAATCGGAGGGTTTGTTTGAGGAAGGTGACTATAATGAAGGTTAGCATTTTCTGTTCAAATAATTCTTGTTCAGGTAAAGGGAAATTTGAGTAGCATCATATGCTGTATATCATCAGCATTCTGGGGCTTTGATGCTCTCTATATTAAATACTTTTTAAATAAAAAAAAAGACACATTCTAGAATGATTCGAGTGAGAAATGTCCTCCATAGGCTCATGTATTTGAGCATTTAGTCCCCAGCTGGTGGCTCTGTTTCAGGAAGTTATAGAACCTTTAGAGGGAGCCTTGCTAGAGGAATCATGGCATAGAGGGTGTGTAGGGCAGGTGGACTCTGCCACAAGACAGAAGAACTGGTAAGGTTGAAGCAGGCCCAAAATCTGAGTAAATCTCATTATTGAAAATGGTAAGCCTTACAATCAGTTCCTGACAAGACTCTGTCTGTCCTGGAGCATGAGGACCATGACAACTGGTCTCATCGTATGAAAACCTAGAGCTCTCCATGCTAATAAGGTATCTAGACAGGCCCGAGTGTCTAGCCAATGAGCTTCCCTTCTTGGGTATCCCTTCCTGTGAAAGACATTTAATCCGATTCACCCTAAATAAGACATATGTATTCACGTCCACTGTGAATTAAACAGTTTAGACAGCGAGGACTATCTCTGATGAAGGATTGCCTCAGGGGAGACCTTCATCATAAAGAGCAGCACCTAAATCTCCCACAGAAGACCTCTCTTCCAGCCCCTTTGTATTTTGGCACTCGCTTGGAGCCAAGCCAGATTTTACCCCACCCCAGGTTCAGCGCAGGCCTGCGGACCCTGTTCTCAACTTCTTGAGGTTCCCAACAGCACCTGGGCGCACAGGAGTTTGAGAACCACAGCCTCCATCCCAGCCCCCACCGTTTCTCACCCAGGGAACACAGACTGGGATCCCCCATCTCAGACTGCGTTCTGCCTTACCTGAGCGACATTGCGGGCAGCATCCTAGCATCTCAGCTGTGAGGTAGAAATGCAGACCAACAAGGGTGGTCTTTGAGAGTCTACAGTCTTCTCTCACTTCCAGTGCATCCGCTCTGAGGTCTAAGCGTGTTTGTGCTCCCTTGGCTTCCTGCCATCGTGTCTACTCCTGACACATGGACTCTCTCCCGGAACCTCAAGCCAAAATAAAAGTCGCTGTTCGTAGTCCTTTACCACAGCAACAAAGTAACCGGAACAGATACAAAACAATTAGTTTCAGTATGATGTTCTCATACAGGTGTACTATTATGTGCCGCTCATGTTCACTTACCTACCACCCCTCCCCCATGTCTCTTCCCTCCCTCATTGAATCCCTTCTTTCTCTGCTGCTCCTTCCCCAAAAACTAGTATTCTGAAAATTAGAGAAAGCTATAGGCTTCTATTTTTCAAAACCTTTAACAAAGGTCCTTAAATACTTCAACCTCACTTATAGCCCACGGACCAAAGGTAGAGGACAAAAATGGCTCCTAGGATAAGGTGGACGTGGACCTGTTTAGAAGTAGTTCCTCGGGGCAATTCCAATCTTATAGTCCAGTAGCAAAGCACTAATGTGAATCAGCAGCAGCAGCTCGATCCAGAAGAGACTGAGAGGCTCTGCCAATCAGCATGAGTCCACCAAAGTGGCAAGAGGCAGCCAGAACACACCAGAAGTTCTTTGGTGCATTTCTCTCTGTGAAATGACAAAAAAGGTCAGGAAAGGCAGCAGAGCAGACCAATGCTAGAGCACTGTCAGTGAAGACCAGTGTAGGCGGAACCCAATGAAAACCAGCAGGGCGGACCAATGCCAGGGCGTCCGTCATTCACTGTCTGTTGGGTCACACTTATACTCTTTCCTAGCATCATGTGTCTTCTCAAGCATCTGCTCAGGCAAACCATCACCCAGAAAAACACCACGTGTCTGTTCTCAGCAAAACATCCTCTCACAAGACATCTTTCAGAAAAAAAAAAATCACATGACACAATTGAGTCTCCTATGAAACCAGAAATTCCCACTTCATAAAACTCCTGGTCGGCCGGGCGTGGTGGCGCACGCCTTTAATCCCAGCACTCGGGAGGCAGAGGCAGGCGGATTTCTGAGTTCGAGGCCAGACTGGTCTACAGAGTGAGTTCCAGGACAGCCAGGGCTACACAGAGAAACCCTGTCTCAAAAAACCAAACAACAACAACAACAACAACAACAACAACAAAACAAAACTAAAATACCAGGAGTTAGCCCTCCCTGGCTGTCCTGGAACTCACTTTGTAGACCAGGCTGGCTTCAAACTCAGAAATCCGCCTGCTTCTGCGTCCCAAGTGCTGGGATTAAAGGCGTGTGCTACCACTGCCCAGTTTAGGTTTTTTGTCATGATTTTCTCTTGTTCTCTGCTCTCTACTTACTTTAGGGAACTTCCTTCCTCACAGTTAACAGAGAGCCCTTCTATTTCAAAAGTATTTGCATTTAAACGTTCATACAATCTACCTATCATCTACTTATCTGTCTATCTATCTATCTATCTATCTATCTATCTATCTATCTATCTATCTATCTATCTATCCCTCCCTCCCTTATCTCTGTACACACAATATATCTTTCTATCTGTCTCTTTTTTTTTTTTCGAGACAGGGTTCTCTGTGTAGCCTGAACTCAGAAATCTACCTGCCTCTGCCTCCCAAGTGCTGGGATTAAAGGCGTGCGCCACCACCTCCCGGCCTGTCTATCTCTTTAGCTCTCTATCCTTCCCCTATTTCTGCACACATATCTCTCTCTCTCTCTCTCTCTCTCTCTCTATCTATCTATCTATCACCTATCCCTCCTCTCTTTACTTAACACACACACACACACACACACACACACACACACACACACACACCTAAATTCTGCATTTGAGAATATTCTTGTCTAGCTTGGCTTATATCACTTAATGTGATAATCTCTAGTTCCATCCATTCTCTTGTAAATGACATAATCGCATCCTTCTGTATGACTGAGTTAAACTCCAGTGTGTACAGATGCCACGCCATTTTATCTGTTTTTCCTTGTGTCCCACATCAGGAAATGGAAAGGAAATTTCCTCCCTTGAAAGTAAATCCCAGAGAGCAGCAGTTTTCCTCCTACAGGGTCCAAATTTGTTTTTAAAATAGCTAGCTGTGTCAGGGGCTTGGCTGTATGCCAGGGGGTCCCTCGAATGCTCAGGCCAGATCAGACTTCCATTGGGAATTAAGCATGGGAAGTAGGTGCTGATGAACACAGAGCTCAGGACTTTCAGAGTGAAGTTTGAGGCCAGTCAACACTCCACAGTCTTTGGGATTGGACTTTACCATTAATCTGCCATGTTGAGTGTCCTGCGGAACAATAGACTTTAGAAATGGTGCTCACACAGACCATCATTTGCTGGGCTATTCTCATACCCAGCTGAGCTCATTTCAAGGCATTCAGACTATACCACAGTTAGTTGCTGACTCTACACTAAAATAATGTAAAGCCAGGCCAGTAATTACACACTGGAGGGGATTCTGTGTAGAGAATCTGATTAACTTGTGGGATGGTACATCTGTTGTTCTGAGCTGAGAACACGTAAAGCAGAAGGGCAGAGCTCCTCTTTTTTTGTTTTGTTTTTTTTTTTTTGTTGTTGTTGTTTGTTTTGTTTTTGTTTTTGGTTTTGGTTTTTTTTTTTTAGACAGGGTTTCTCTGTATAGCCCTGGCTATCCTGGAACTCACTTTGTAGACTAGGCTGGTCTTGAACTCAGAAATCCACCTGCCTCTGCCTCCCGAGGGCTGGGATTAAAGGCGTGCACCACCACGCCTGGCTGGCAGAGCTCCTCTTAAGAATGAAACGAGGTGACGCACGCCTTTAATCCCAGCACTTGGGAGGCAGAATCAGGCAGATTTCTGAGTTTGAGGCCAGCCTGGTCTACAGAGTGAGTTCCAGGACAGCCAGGGCTATACAGAGAAACCCTGTCTCACAAAAACCAAAAAAAAAAAAAAAAAAAAAAGAATGAAACTCCCAAGTGCAAATCTTGAGCTAAATGTTAACAACAGCTCGATCTGAAAGTGTTAAACAAGTATTTGGACTTAGTGGGTCAAGGGAAGAAAGAAATGAAGGAAGGAAGGAAGGAAAGAAAGAAAGGAAGAGAGAGAAAGAAGGTCCATGATTTGCCAAAGAATGATACCCGGGACTCGAATAGTATGTAAATGCAAAGAGTGTTTTATTCTGCAGAGGTCCAGCATACTGGGGTCTCCCACTTCCAAGATGGAGAGTCAACCAAGTGATCTCGCAGGCCTGATTTAAAGCACATTAGGGGATTCTGGGGTAGGTGACCTCCATCTGTTGGGTCCATCTCTATGGACATTCCATTACCAGAGTGTGGAGGCTGGAAACTTGCTGGGGAGATCTGGAAACTGTTGCTGAGGAAGTCTAGAAACTGCTGCTGACCCATTGCCCTGGCCTCAGACCAGACGGCGGGGCAGCTTCTGGACTTGCCTAGAATTACCCAGCGTTTGGAAAGCGAGATTTAGGCCTAGTCTCCTTACCTGCCAATCTGAAGCCTGTCACGGAATCAGCCTCCGTGAGAAGGCTGTCCTGTCATGAGAACTAGTCTGTTCACCACATCTTCCCGAGTCTCCCCGAAAGAGGCGTTGTTGGGGATCACTTTTGCAGAGATCCACCTCATGCGCGCACGAAGGGATTTCCATCCTTGCTCCCCACCCTGTGAGTTTGTGGTAGCCCTTGACGGGAATGCTCTGGTTGGGGTGCTCCGTGCTCCCACAGCCTTACTTAGAGGGGTCACCTTGTAAATCACCCGCACACCACAGCTGATCCTGGATCCCAGCTCAGCAAGGTCTCCTGCCAAGCACCCATCTTTGCCTAAAGAAGCTTCGCCCTGGTCCTCAGCCACCTTCCTATCAGGACATCCATTTCTTGCTTCTGAAGTTGGCATCTGACCTAAGTCCCCTAGACGTCCTTGTCTCCTCCTCTGCCCAGCTCCCCAGGTGACTGTGTCGCTGCAATCAGCCATCCCCTTTCTGGACCTGGACTGCCGTGCAGTATTGCTCTCTCGATGGCACAGTGAATGCCTAGGATTTGTATTTTATTCTAATATTTGACAAGTCGTAAGTCGTCAGCAGATATTTGTTGAATGAGTGACAGAAGAAAACGAACTCCTAATACAGTTCCTCAAGGTCTGCAGTGCGGAACAGAAGAGTGATTTCCAGTCTTCTGTTTACAAATCAGTTTCCTGTGGGTATTTGTGGGTAGGGAGAAAGGATTTATTTTGGCTTCAAGCTCAAGGAGGATACAACCCACAATAGCAGTGAAGGCACACTGGTAGAACCAGGAGGCAGCTGGTCACATTGTTATCTGACTAAGGCCAGCCCCCCCCCCCCCCACCAGTTGCTCTCCCTCCATTGAATATCTATTTACATATGTATGGAAGATTCATAACTTTAAACAGAGCCACCGGCTGGTGGCCAAACTTTAAAAAACTAGAACCTATAGAGATCATTTCACACTCAAACATCAACCGCCTGCCTTTTGTGTATCTCTATTCACTGGGGAGAAGAAAAGAGAAGACACAGGGAGCCATCTTGTAGGAGAATGATACAATATCCTCTACAGTCTGAGATTTATCCTCCACAACACTCGGATCAGAACAACCCTCAATTCTGGGGCTCATTCTAGTCCCAAGGGGTAAAAATCATGATTAATTTAAGTGATGACCTCATTCAGATTGCCAGGAATGGTTTGTGTCCAAGTTTTAGCCAATGGTTTTCCCAAAACCTCTTTGAAGGTTTTGGGAAAGATTTTTGACTCATGACTGAAACATATCAGCTCCCTAAAGAATGGAGACGTCCAGGGAGAGGGAGCAGGAGGCAATGCCAAAGGTCTGCCTTGTCACTGAGCCAAGGCTGCTCTGAATGTGGGGTGGGGCCATCCGTGGGCTGCATACCACCCTGCAGTGACATGCGAAGAAAGGTAAATACCTGGACGTTGCTGTCACAACTAAGCGTGTGACCAATGGATTTGTCTTGCCAAATAGACTGTGGGCCAGTTTGGGTGCTTTCCAAGAACTGTTTGAGTTGCCGGCAGAGCAGCCCATACAAGGGCTATGCTTTAAGGATGACCTAACAATCTGTGCTGGATTGAAGAAAACACAGAAACAACCGCAGAGCAATGGTTCTCAGCTGGTATTTTCAGAAGCACTATTTAACTACAGGAGTCAATCAATTTAGCCACCACTTAAGACAATCTGGGCTCTGTATTTTACAAGGCAGAATGATATAAAACATTGAAACCAAAAAGCATATTTCTTTTTCGCCAGTTGAAGGCTGAAAGCGTTGTAACCGACACAGAGTGGATCCCTTAAAAAGACAAGGGACCTAGCAGATTCTTTTTATAGGACATACATGTTGTTAAGTGTCTGTAAGGACATATTGTGTGCATGGTGTGTGTGTGTGGTATGCAAATACATGCAGGAGCCTGCAGAGGCTAAAAGCGGGCTTTCTGCCCCTGGAGCTGAGTTCCAGGTGACTGCAAGTCACCTTGAATGGGAGCTGGGGACTGAGCTTGGGTTGTCTGCAAATTCCGCATGCACTCTTACTGAGCCACTTCTCCAGCTCCTGTATCTCCGTGTCAGTGACACCTTTGTGGAATAGATGACATTGGTGCTGACGCCTTTGCAGCTTTTGGCACTCTCCCACCATAGTTCTTGTATTTGAGCATGATGTCATCATGAACACAAGAGAAAATTCTAGAAAAACTCTAGGAAGTGCTCGTAAGGAAAGCCATAATTTTTTTTATTATGTCTTTTCATTTGTATTTCTATTTTTTCCTGATACTGGGTTATTGAATGTTTGACTTCTATAATTTTTTTGGTCATAACATTTAAGGTATTATCAAGATTATACACACATTAGTCACAAGTCACAAAATTAGATTTTTGCATAATAACGAAATGATTGTTTGTGCACATGAATACAAAGGCTACATTAAAAAATAGATGTAATCTTATTTTTGTGATTTTTCTTCTTAGATGCGATTCGGACCTTGTGGAACACTTTTAGAGCGCCGGGTCATCTCATGTGGGGAAAGGACTATTTTCGTTTGCCATCTCAAAGACAGTGTCGGAGCTAGCAATCTGGGAGTAATTGCAATATGGAATAAAAAAAATATCTTGCAGCAGCAAGTGAAATGGACACATCTCTTCAGCCACGTGACAGCTGATTTATCTCGTGCGCTGCCTCAGACATGAGGAGCCTTGGAAGGACTCTTGGTGTTGAAGGATGAGGCAGAGGAGTGTTCTAGAGAGCTAGAGTTTATTTTGGCTTCAAAGCTGGTTACTATTCTCAGAGGCAGAAAACTGGGCAATAGCAAGCTATAGCAGAAGGACGGCGTCAACAAATGAGCTTGATACATTATTTTAGGAATCTCTCCCAGGGCCATGTCACAGCAAGCGCCTCATTGCTTTGCATGAGGTATAAATTGCATCTTATTTACGCGACCTGCTTTCCTTGAAAATGTTGAGAATGCGCTGCATTGACACATCTTATTAATCTCAAAGCCAGGGCTCTCCGTTCAATCGCCCAGTAAAACATTTCACCGCTGTGCCTTCCTATACAAGTGACCTCCTGTATGTAACTGGTCCTCTGGTGCCAGCAGACTGAAGGTTTGATTTACTTAACATGGCTCCGACAGTTCTCAACATCCCTTGCAGTGGAACCATGGACAGGTATATCGTGACCAGGCTTTTGGGCCATGAGCAAAGGATTCTTTTATCATCTGTGGTATTTTATTTTGTTACTTTGTTTTTATAAGGTGTATTTAATGCATGTATGTCTGTGTGCTGTGTGCATGCACTTCCCGAAGAGGTCAGAAGAGGGCACCAGATGCTGCGAGCCACTATGTGAGTGCTGGGAATTGAACCCGGGTCCTCTGGACAGCCAATGCTCCTAACCACTGAGCCATCTTCCCAGCTCCTCGTTTGATTCCTTTTTTCTTCTTTCCTCTACGTGAAGACATGATTTAAAAAAAATCATTTTGGTGGTAGAGAGAGCAGCCTTCAACAGGGACCAAGCCCACTGACATTCTAGAGAGCAGCCTTCAACAGCGACCAAGCCCACTGACATTCTAGATTTCCCAGCCTCCAGAACTTTGAGAAAGCAAGTCTCTGGTTTTTATAAATGATCCCGTCGTTAGCATTCAGTTATAGTAGCACAAGCAAACTAAGGACTACCAGTTAGAATCGGTATAACATTGGCTTTTGCTACGAATAAATACCAAATCCCAATGGTGTAGCGGAGTAAAAGTTTCTTTCCTGATCACAAAGTGATTATTGCAAGCTTAAGAACCCTCCAGAGACATACTCCTTGGTGTGTCCACACTAAGACAGCAGCTGCTTTCACCCTTGTGGCTTCTCCTTGTCAAAATAGTTATGACCAAAAGGAAATCAGTTATGATAACCCTGTTTAGTTTTCAACTGCTTCACACCAAGGCCACCAGGGATGCCAGAAGTTCTCTGCCATGCTTCTCTCACTGAAGCGAAAAGATCAGCTAAGGTTGGTTCAAGACCAAGAATCATTGCAAAGCCAGCTATGCAAGCAACCCTCTATCCATGTTCCCTCCAAACGTCTCATGTCCTCCCATGGGTCTTGCCTCACCAAGAGAGTCTGACTTAGCAAGATTTCATGGGAGTCTGTATCAGCTGACATGACTCTGCCAATTGGCCAGAGTCCTTGGGAGCAGCAAGAAGCCACCAGATCACCACCTTCTTTTTTGGTGCGTTTCTTTCCATAGAGTCATGGTAAATGGAGCTCAGCTTTGCAATGTAAGGCAGACCAATACATGTGTGTCGTTTGCGAAGAATCCTTCGCCACGTGTCCTTTTCACATACTTGCTTTAGCAAAACATCCTTTCACCTGTGTCTGCTTCAGGAAAATACTCCTTCACCTGTCTGCCCCAGCAAAATACCATCTGACACAGCTGAATTTCCAAACAAAGCACAAGTGAACCTTTAACTGGGGCTTGCTCATCCATTCTAGTTGTAGTCCATTGTCATGGCGGGGAACATGGCAGCTTGCAGGCAGACATGGTGCTGGAGAAGTAGCTGAGAGGTCTACATCGGGATCTGCAGGCAGCAGGAAGAGAGAGTGGAGAGGGACTGAGCCTGGTTTGGGCTTCTGAGACCTCAAAGCCCATACCCAGTGACATGCTTCCTCCAACAAGGCCACAGCTCCTAATTCTTTTAGTAGTACCACTCCCGGATGACTAAGCATCCAAATATATGAGTCTTTGGGGGCCGTTGTATTCGACTACCACACAAGCCAAGTCAGCTGTAGGCATGCCTGTGATCTCAGCAATAGGGAGGAGGAGACAGCATAGCTGAGACAAGTTCAAGGCCAGCCTGGTTTGCACAGCAGGTTCCTTCCTGGCCAGCCAGTGTTACATAGTTTGAGACGCTGTCTCAAAAACCTAACCAAACCAAGGTAAATAACTGAGCCAAGCCCCAGGTGATGGATGGTCAGGATAGTCATTCTGTCTGTCCCTTCCTCTAGAGAACCCTGACTAACGCCTCGTGTGAAGCTTCATTTATGGAGGCCTTATTTAAGGGGGGTTGGAGAGTTCTCGTGAGCCAACCTTTTCATCCATACCTCGCCTCTTTTAAAAAAAAAATTTTTTTATTTAGCTATTTTATGTATATGAGCACACTGTCACTGTCTTCAGACACACCAGAAGAGGTTATCAGATTCCATTACAGATGGTTGTGAGCCACCATGTGGTTGCTGGGAACTGAACTCAGGACCTCTGGAAGAGCAGTCAGTGCTCTTAACCACTGAGCCATCTTTCCAGCCCCATACCTTGCCTCTTAATCACACTGCCCTGGAGCTTAAGTTTTAACATGATTTGGGAGGGGACACACATACATTCCTCTGTGGCAGACTTAGGAGGTACGTAGCCACTAACCACTTCTTATACCAAGAGAAGTCTAGAAGCTGAGAGACCACAGACTGCTGTAAGCTGGGTCTGTGGTGATGTCCCAAGGGGCTCTGTTGTCTTCAGAGCAGGACTGTGCTAGGAGCTGTGTTATCTCTTCACAGCAGTAAAACCCAAACTAAGACAGAAGGTAACACAGGAAGACCACAAGTTGTGACACATATTCAGGCTGACAGAGTTCTACATACCCCGTTAAAACATTAAAATAAAGAACAAGCATCTAAGAATGAATTTGTATGTTCTGGATTGAGAAGTGTGCAAATTTGGAATGTGGAGCCACTAGTATGAGTTTTTTTTTGTTTTTTTTTTTTAGAATATTGTTGTGTTCAGAGAAAGGTAGATTCTTTATCCCAGGGTGGTGGCAAGTCCTTTAGACTTTGCTTGTGAGCCTTCAGTTCTAGATTTGATGGCTGATTTAATCTTTTCTGGTATTTTTATTGGTCCCAATGGCTTTCAACAGCTTACCCAAGATCTGTTTTCCTAGCTACGGCTTGCAAAGACACAGCAGTATTAGTTTCTCTGAGAACCAGGTGTCCCAGTCTGAGGCCTCTTCCCTTTGTAATTGAGTGCTTTGAATTTGGCGCTGCCGGTGGCACCATTTTAGAAGACTCTGGAACCCTCCATAGGCAGAGTTTCACTGGAGGAAGTGAATCACGGTGGGTGGGCCTTGAAATTTAGTGGCCAGTCCCTACTTCCTGTCCTCATTCTGGTCCCTGACTGTAGATGCAGTGTGGATACCTTCCCTGACAGAATGGACTGTCTCCTTTTGATCAGCCAAGACGCATTCTTCCTCTCTTCAGTTTCACCTCATTATGAACTTGGTTACAGCAACGAGGAAATTATCCTTCATAGAAATGGAGGCAGCTTGTGTTTGCCAGCCCCATGCAGTCAGGGGAGACACCAGGCTCAGCGAGCCTCCCTGTTGGCTGTCATAGCATCTGCAGTGTTCTTGTCTGTTCCAAGGCAGGTGGCCTCAGTGGGATATCCTGCTTACGGGCAGCTTGCACTGTGTCTGGCTGCACTTGAGGCCACCCAGTACCACGAAGCATCTGAGTAGCTGACTGTCCATGTCTTGGATGAGCTGTCAATCTCAGTATAAAGAAGACCCTTAGCTGCCACAGCTGGATGTATCTGGGCTGTAAGACGAGCAGAAGAGGGTGGCCACTGCACCCCATTTTCAGTTGAGCCAGTCAATGTGGCACAACCTCCAATCACCTGAAAAGAAAGTCTTAATAAAGTACTGTGAAGACCAGGTTGGCCAGTGCAGATGCCCATTGGTTACTGTCTTGATTGTAAATTTGTGTAGGAAGGCCCAGCCCACAATGGGCGGCACCATTCCCTAGGCTGGGCTCCAAGCTAGGTAAATGGGAAGAAACCCAAAATTATAAGCAGAGAAAACTTTCTCCCCTGTGCTTTTGATGAGGGTATTTGTCACAGCAACGGAAACGAGGCTAGGACTCATTGAAATAACTTTACTTTGATTTGAAGGCTTAAAAATAATCTAGCTGGGCGTGGTGGCTCACACCTTTATTTATTTATTTATTTATTTATTTATTTATTTATTTATGTGGTTGTTATTTTTATTTTCCAAGTAATACTGATTAAAAATATTTACACAACTTTTTTTTACACACACACATCACTTTATTGTAATGAGATTGCCAATAGAAAAAATATCACACCGCTAGAGTAACATAACCACTCAAGCACTTGCCATACCCAGTTTATACATCTCAGTGAATCTCTACACAATTAGAAGAGCCAATCTGAAGCCATAGCTGTGTTTTTTTTTTATCTTACTCATTTAAGTACCAAGTACATGCACATATCCACTAAAAATAAAAGAAACAAAAACCCACAAGAGTTAAAACTAGGAAACAATCAACTTTACACATTCTCTTCTCTGACTCGCGTGTCCTTTTCCTGTACTCTGTCCTTCTGCATCATCTACTCTCCCTCTTCTTTTTCTCTTTCCTTACACAACTACTTTTAAGTCCACAGTTTAGCACTCTTATTTGTATGGGTTTAAAGGTTATAGCACAAAATCTTTACATTAAGGATTGGGGTAAAAGATTCCACTCAAAACAAAAGCCTGATATATTATATACATACTTTTCCTCTGTACTTTTTAAAAAATACATTAATTTTAAAATGATGCTCATCTAATATTTTTTCCATCTGGTGGTAAAATACTAGTGCAACTTCTCATCAAAATAAAGTTTACCACAGATGGAAGTGAACTTTTCCAATTGAAAATGGCCCTTCAGCTGCCGTTAAATGAAAAATTTTCAATGTAACTTAAAGGAAAAAGAATTGGTAGTTGTCATTTTAGCAAAAAATACCAAGTACCAGAGCACTCTATGCTGCTCCTTAAAACACAAACTTTGAAAGAACCAGAGATGTTTTTCTGAAGTTTTGTTGGTTTTGAAAAGGCACAGAATTTTTTTTTTAACATTCTAGAAATTCTGCCACCACTGTTTCTGTTGTGGGGACAGCATTTGTAGCCACTAGATAGACAAGAATGTTGTTCAAAATAAAGGCAGCCCCCCAACTATTAACTGCACAGTAACAATGCACTTCCCTCATATAGCCTTAGTTGCCTACATACATAACTTTTTAACCTGCATTAGAATACAAATGTTTGTATTCTAATGGTTTTAAGTAAGATTTTATAATATACAAAGAATTAAAGGAAAGACATGACCTGGGGAAGAGGATACGGAGACCCTCACCACAATGAAAACAGATGCATTCGTACCCAACTATATAATAAGAATATAATTCATTTAAGTTACCAGAAATATACTTCTCAAAGCTCCCACTCATTATGAGGAATATTCCCACTCTGTGGCATTAACTGGAAGGACATCAGCCTGTTTCCATAGAAACAGTTCGCCACAACAGAAATAGTTTAACTTTGGTCCACTTATTTAATAGCTTAAGGTCACTCTGCCCATCAGTTTACCCCAAATGTAAATTTAAAAATATAATTGTTATTTCATTCTAAAACCGGCATAGATGTCCTGTCATTCTCTGCTTTTCTAGCTTGGGAATGCTCGCTTGGTTTGGTCTCCAACCCCTCAGCGTCTTTGTGTTCTTTCATGGCAGCATGTGCATGGCTAGGCCCTCTCTCCTCTTGGCGCATGATTTCAGGGGTCATGTGATCCAAGTCAGCTTCTAGAAGCTCAGTCTGTACTTCAGCTGGCATCTGATTTACCCGTTCAACGTGAAGCTCTTCAACATGCACTTCAGTACCTTCTTCAGTCTGAATTCGGCCCACTTCCAGATAACTCACTTGGACCTGCTCTGGAAGCCCGCTCACTTGTGAATCATGCACTTGGCTGTCCTGGAGCAGATCTGGATGAACTTGTTCCATAGTTAACTTGTGCAGAATCCACTTGGACCTGAAGCAGCGGCAAAACACGCACCTTCCCAACTTGTTCTATAATAGTCATTGATGTCACTGGCTCAGTCTGTAAATGTGTTTCTACTGAAAGGACATCTTCAGTTACTATACGCTCTGAAATATTGTGAGCATCACTAAGATGCCTCCGTAATTCATTTCCTTGCATAAACCACAAGTCACACAGAGTACAGTGGTTGGGTTTATCTCCACTGTGTATTACCACGTGATCTTTGAACTGGTCCCAGCTGTTAAATACACTGTTATAGACCTGGCTTCATAAAGCTTCTTCCTTCCCTTTTTTGCTCCTACTCCAGTTTGGCATGCAGTGAGGTGACATTTGAGAATGCTATTTCTAGCAAACCGCCCGTGACAGTTTGAACATTCAAAAGGTTTTTCACCTGTATGCTTTCGAAGGTGTTCCCTAAAGTGTCCAACATGGTCAAACTGTTTGTCACAGTACTGGCATATGTGAATTTTTTCCCAGTTCTTTGCTTCTTACTTACTCCACCTTCTTCAAGGTGCTAACAGTTTAGGTGCTGTTTCCACGAACTCTCTTGAAGATACCTTTTATTGCATATTTCACATTTGAAACTCCCAGTGGAGTGCGATTTCATGTGTTCCTGTTTGCTTATGGGGTCAGATGCACAGTCATCTTCACTAATCTGTCCTTTGCTTTCACCTTGACGGTACTTGCTGGTGATATCTGCCAACAACGCCAGAGCGGAATCATCGGAGGAGCCTGTGCTCTGTATGTACCTTATAGACTGCTTGGCAGAAGCCATTTCCTCCAAAGCTTCGATGCCTTCATCTTCTACTTCAGTTGTGCCCTCGGCAATCTCCACCTCAATTTCCACAGGTTCTGATTCTGCAGATGGTAATGATTCAGTGATAACATTTGAAGTTTCCGCAATCTTTTTTTTTTTTTTTTTTGCCTCAGTTTTTCCTGTAGTGTTTTCCTCTAATGGAGCTGAGTTTTCTTTGTTCCTGACTTCAAGTGCTTTAATAGCTCCCAGCATCTGTAGAAACTCTGCTGCTGTCCACACATCACTGGCTTCCTCTTCCCCTTGTATCATTAGTTTTGCTGTGTATGTGAACTCAATTAAGTGGCGAAAAGCCATTTTACTAGCACCTTCAATTTCAACCAAAGGCTCTTGAGTAAACTCCTGAAAGAATTTGTAGAAGAACTTACTGCATGCAGGCAGCCAAAACAGCCTTGTGGGCCTTAAAATGGTGTCCGTCGACAATCAGGGTGATGTCCCTGAAGTGGTCCTGCTCCTGATGTTCATTCAATCGGTCCAAGGTCATTTTATGATGTTCAGGAAACTCCTGAAGGCATTCCATCATCTCTTCAGCCTCCATGGCCGCTGGGTTGCTCTACAAAAGAGGAACATGATAATGTACACCCATTAGCTCGGGCTGACACAAAACCCCTACAGCAAGAAACCAAACCAAAACCTAGGCACCGAGTGGAGGGGAAAAGAAGAGGAAGGGGGAGGCCCAGGCTGCCGCAGCCCCAGCCCAGGTCTGGCCCGTGACCCACAAAGACTCCCCAGGTCGCCTCTCCCTCCTCTCCGCCCTCCCACCCCCACCCAGCACTCGGGAGGCAGAGGCAGGCAGATTTCTGAGTTAGAGGCCAGCTTGGTCTACAAAGTGAGTTCCAGATAGCCAGGGCTATACAGAGAAACCCTATCTCAAAAACCAAAACCGAAACCAAAATAAAACAAACAACAAAAAAATCTGAGGAGGAGACCGAAGGGGAACCAATACAATCATATAATCTCAAAAAAAAAAAAAATAGAAAAGTAAAAGTCACACATTATCAGAGCCTAAAATAAATTAAAAATAATTTGATAGCATTTAAAATGTTGGCCAAAATAATTTGTGTACCTTCTTAAAATCAACAGGTTCCTGACAGGCTTGCCACTTCCTGGATTCTAGTGGCTTTTATCTCTATATTGGTCTTGCAGAAGCCTGGCTGAACCTGGAGATACTTGCAAAAGTGACCATCATGTTAATGGTTTCCTCCCATAATGGACACTCTTTTTCTTTGAAGTGAAAGGGCTATCTCAAATCAATTTAAATATTTTTCTTCTTGGCAAGCAAAGATTTTAAATGCTATGAAGTGGCATTAGCTCTTTTTATCCGATAGTTTTCTCTGGCAGTGCCTGGAACTGAATCTGGGTCCTTAATCTATCTTGGAAGTACTCTGCCCCTGGCCCACACCCAGCCCTGTGCTGTAAATATGTAGGATGGGGTAGGGGGAACAGTATGATGGTTCAGTGGATTGAGGAACTTGCTACCAATCTAAGTTCAACCCCTGTGAACTGGTTTTCTCCTCCTGCCACATGTGAAAACCAGTTTTCACAGGTTGTCTTTTGACCTCTGCAGTAGACACCCCTACACTTATAAAAATACAAAAATAAAACTTAGAAAAATGTTTTAGATAGACAAGACCTTGAAGGACGGCAGTGCTGCCCTTTGGCCTCCACATATGCACACACAGCACACATGTGCTCCTGCATGCATGCACGCGCGCGCGCGCGCGCGCACACACACACACACACACACACACACAAAACACACACACACACACACACACACACACACACACACACACACACGAGAGAGAGAACGTAAGTTTTGGTGTAACTGCAGAATCATGAGAATAAAGCCATCCAAACCTTGCAGCATATTCGCCGTCAACAGGAGGGCAGCACAGGTTGAAGTGCAAGTTTTTAAAACTTCTTTCGACTTGTAGATCTCCTACATGTTGTGTGCCATTGTGCTGACAGTGAAACAGGCCAGTGGCGCAGAGAGAGGTGCCATGTCTGTCTGTCTGTCTGTCTGTCATCCGCCGTGTGAGCCCTGCCTGGGACTGTGAGTCACCCACACTGTTCCTTTGACACTTTCCCTTTGTCGGTTGCTCTGACTTATAACTGTGGTCATTGTCACCAGGAGGTCTGCTGCTCAACAAACTCTGGGGATCCCACGTCAGCCCAGGATTGGTGGATCCAATGAAGCCACAAAAACCCTCCCTACTCTTAGTGGCTGAGGCTTGTGTCCCTTCCTGTACAAATCCAGTCTGGATTCAAATGTCTAAAGAAAAGCTTCAATTCAGAGATGATATACGCCGGGCGGTGGTGGTGCACACCTTTAATCCCAACACTTGGGGGCAGAAACAGGTGGATTTCTGAGTTCGAGGCCAGCCTTGTCTACAAAGTGAGTTCCAGGACAGCCAGGGCTACACAGAGAAACCCTGTCTCGAACCTCCCTCCCTCCCTCCCTCCTTTCCAAAACAAAACAAAACAAAACCAGAGATGATACACATCATCACCATCACCATCATCATCCTCTCTCCCTCTCCCCATCTGTGTGTGTGTGTGTGTCTGTGGTGCACGAGAATACCACATTCTCATGCGTGGAAATCAGAGGACAGGAGTAGGGATGGGTTCTCTCTCCTTGAGCTGTGGACACCTTGGGGATCAAACACAGGTCATTACTCATGGTGGCAAGCACTTTTAACCACTGAGCCATCTTGCCCACCCTTTGTTTTGATTTTTGAGGGAAGAGGGTCCTCTTACCTCAGCCCACAAAGTGCCTGGGTTATAGGTGTGGGACACCCTACCTCATTGGCTTCCCAGTCTGGAGTTTGATGTGTGTCTTTATTACAGTCTGAATATTTGTGCCCATGCAAAGCTTATATACTGAAATAGTAATCTCCTTGTGTCCTGTGAGAAACCCCCATATATGTGTGCCCCCGAGATGGGAGAAGCTAGCAGCAGGCCCATCGGTGTTAGGGGCCAACCACTTTTTCTGTCCTACTTGGGGGTGTGAAATACTGGCAAGCACATATGGAGACCATTCCTGGGGTAATTAAAGATTCAACAGCCAAGAAGAGAGAAAACTAGCCAAGCAGAAGAGAGAAAGAGAACCCAGTCAGGGTGGGTTCGAGTCTTGGTTTAACTCCTCCCCTTGGTTAACGGCCCTCATATACACCTTGTTAGGACCCCTAATTGTTCTGCTATTGTTGACCTTTGGATCCTGCATATTGAGCAAGCATACAGCCTTCATAAAAGAGAGAATAGGAGCAGTGCAGCTGATGGTCCTGGGCCAACAATATGAGTACAGGACTTGAAGAATATGAGTTAGTTACCCAAGACCTGAGTGTAGCTCCAGGATTGGAGCTTGTACAAGAAAAACAGTGGAATGAGGGACCCTAAGGGGTTTTCCAGTCCCACACCCTCCTTACAGCTTCCCCCTCCCATCTGGAGTCAAGGCCAGGCCAAGTTCCATTCTCCACCCACAGGAACATTCTTGAGTAAAAAAATTCTCAGAATGACTGATAGTTACCTGACCTTCTGGGAAGTCCCAGGTAAAGTTCAAAAGTGTATCATGTTTGCTAGCTGTACTGGCTGGTTTTGTGTGTCAAATTGACACAGGCTAGAGTTATCACAGAGAAAGGAGCTTCAGTTGGGGAAGTGCCTCCATGAGATCCAGCTGTGGGGCAGTTTTTCAATTAGTGATCAAGGAGGAAAGGTGGGTGGGACCATCTCTGGGCTGGTAGTCTTGGGTTCTATAAGAGAGCAGGCTGAGCAAGCCAGGGGAAGCAAGCCAGTAAGCAGCATCCCTCCATGGCCTCTGCGTCAGCTCCTGCTTCCTGACCTGCTTGAGTTCCGGTCCTGACTTCTTTCAGTGATGAACAGCAATGTGGAAATGTAAGCTGAATAAACCCTTTCCTCCCCAATTTGCTTCTTGGTCCTGATGTTTGTACAGGAATAGAAACCCTGACACTGAGACACTAGCCAATAGATCTAAAGGTCAATATGCTGAGCCAATAAGTTTGAACTGTAACCTTGCTGATGTAACCTGTGCACCTAAAATGTATAAAAAACTGCTTGCAATAGCCATTCGAGGTCACCTTCTTAGTAACTTACCTTGAGGGACTAATTGAAGGTCGACCCTGAAGCGCAGGACAATAAACCTCTTGAAGCTCCTCAAACTGATGGTGTCAGGATGGGGGACCTTCGGCCAGAATATATCCTTTTGGTTTTTCTTTTTTTCTTTTTCTGTTTTTTTTTTTTTTTCTTTTTTCAAGACAGGGTTTCTCTGTAAAGCCCTGGCTGTCCTGGAACTCCCTTTGTAGACCAGGCTGGCCTTGAACTCAGAAATCAGCCTGCCTCTGCCTCCCAAGTGCTGGGATTAAAGGTGTGCGCCACCACGCCCGGCCAGTATATCCTTAAGAAAGGGCTTAGTGCCCTCCTTATATAGCTGACTTAGAGAACCACCCTTTCTTTTTCATGTGGACACAGCAAGAAGGCGCCACCTACGTCCAGGAAACACCCTCATTAGACAGAGAATCTGTCAGTGCCTTTCTATTGTTTAAAAGACACCCAGCTCATGGCATTTTGTTATAGCAGTCTGAATATGATGTCACTCAATATTAACTTCAAGAATGAGGTTCAAGAAGGCTGGAGAGATGGCTCAACGGTTAAGAGCAACGACTGCTCTTCCGAAGGTCCTGAGTTCATATCCCAGCAACCACATGGTGGCTCACAACCATCTGTAATGAGATCTGATGCCCTCTTCTGGGGTATCTGAAAACAGCTACATATACTTACATATAATAAATAAATAAATCTTAAAAAAAAAACCCAAAACGAATGAGGTTCAAGAAACCACTGAAGATATTGGTGACTTAAGTTGCCAGGAAGTGCTCCCCCTCTCCCTTTCCTCCCCTTTTCCCCTCCCCCATTTCCCTCCTTTACCCCTCTCTCCCTTCCCTCTCTCCCTCCTTCTCTTCCCTTCCCCATGTCCCTCCCTCCCTCTCTTCCCTCCCTCCCTCCTCTCCCCCATTCCTCTCCTTTGCCCCTTTTGCATGGGGGCTCTTATATGCTAAGCACATACTTTATTTCCAATCATCAAACTTTTAAGAAGTTTATATTACAGAACAAACTGTAGATTGTATTATAGAATGCTTAAGGTCAGAAGGTCTTAGATTTTGGATATTATCAAGGTTTCGGGGATACTATCATGTGCAATGAGCTATCTGGGAGGTGGTAACTGATTCAAAGATGGCATTTGCATTCCATGTCACATAGGAAATAACTTTGCAAAATATTTTTTGTAATCTTGCCCCAAAGACAAAGGTTTCAAGGTGGTGTATTTTCTACCTGTGATGTCATACTAACACCTGGAAAGTTTCAGGTTTTGGGATGGGATTTAGTTCTGTCCTAGGACACACATAAGAGTTGAGTGGGGTTCTTTTTGTTTGTTTTGTTTTTCTTTTAGCATTTTGGAGTTTGGATTGGGGATGTTCATACAATATATATTCAAAAGATAGAGGTAAAATAAACGGAAATATCTGCAAGAAGAAGATTCTGGTTAAATATAAAACCATGGCCACACCCAAGCACAGGCTCTCCCAGTGTGATGCCAAACAAGCACTCCTAGCACTCCTGAGAGCATCGAATGCTGGCAATTGCTAGCACGCTTCCCTCGTAAGTTGCTATGGATAAGGGAGGTGTGCAGATTTCTCAGTCCTTTAACAAACTGGACAAACTCAGATGGAGAGGAAAACATTGCCCAATGTCATAAAATGGAAAGGTTACAGAAAGCACTTCACTACATTATGCCTTGTACAATGTAAGTGAGCAACTATTTTTATTTCAGAAATACGTCCCCTCTCTGTGTGACAGCTAGGTGTACAAAATTAAGAACTTGAGAATGCGTGGGCCAGAAAGCCAGATCAGTTTTTGCCTGATTTTCATTTCCTAGAACAGCTAATGAGACGGGTCAGCAGGAAATACTTGCTGTGGTGCCTGATGACCTGGTGTATTAGTCAGTGTTCTCTAGAGTCACAGAACTTATGGATAGTCGCTATATAGTAAAGGAATTTATTGATGACTTACAGTTTGCAGTCCAATTCCCAACAATGGTTCAGTAGTAGCTGTGAATGGAAGTCCAAGGATCTAGCAGTTACTCAGTCCCACACGGCAAGCAGGCAAAGGAGTGAGAGCTAGTCTCCCTTCTTGCAATGTCCTTATATGATCTCCAGCAGAAGGTGTATCCCAGATTAAAGGTGTATGCCATCATACCTTTAATCCCAGATGACCTTGAACTTGGAGATCTCCCTGTCTTGATCTTCTGGAATCCATAACCACTATACTTCAAGATCTCCATACCAAGATCCAGATCAGAAACTTCTATCTCCCAGCCTCCAGGTTAGAGTCACTGGTGAGCCTTCCAATTCTGGATTGTAGTTCATTCCAAACATAGTCAAGTTGACAACCAGGGATAGCCACTACAATCCACCCCTTGTCAACTTGACACAAATAATATCTCATGTTCACATGAAATAGTAAGGTTGTGAATATGCCTAACATGATATAACTATCCCTCGTACAATCGCAAATGCATTTATAAATTTACAGCGGGGCAATGTCCCTTGGGAGTATCCTTTTAGTGTCTCAACTTAAATACAAATTGATGTTAAAGAAATTGGAAGAAAGACGAAAGTATTTGTTAGCAAAATAAGATAGGATCATTCATATTACTTTATAATCCTCACTTCTGTAACTGGTTACGTGGCCTTAATTGGTATTTATAACTACCTTCCTCTACTATCCATTCTGTATTTCCTTCACCTTCGGCAAGCACCTCAGCAGGTCTTGGCTCTTTTCCTGGAGGATTACCCATACTTTCATTCCTGATGGGTCTGTGTCCTTTGTCATCCTGCTTGGATTAGGCTGTTGTAGTTTCCTGACTTTAATCACAGGACATGGTAGTACTAAGAGACGCCCTAAGGGATCTCCTACATTCCAGACATAATCTTGCTTACCTCCATTGTGGAGAGGTAATCCAATTTCCCCATGGTAATCTGGATCTATCACCCCTCCTAACACTGTTATTCCTTTCTTAGCCTGTTAGTTTAAGGGCATTAGAAGCCCAAAATGACCGGAGGGGGGGGGGAGTCTGAGCTTCCAGTTCAATGGAATGTTTGTTGTATCAGGAGCTACAACAAAGAGCACTCCCCCCTCTGGAGCCAAAACTTCTAGGCTAGCAGAACCTAGAGTTATGGGGACAGGATGCAAAAATTTTCCTAGAGGGTCACTAGGAGTGATAGTGGGTGGAACTACTCCCTTTTCCATCCCTTGATTCCTGGACCCATGGATCCTGGCTATGGGGGAAACTGTACCATATACCGAACACTGATTCAAAGCATATACTGCCTTCTGAAGAACTCTGCTCCAACCTTCCATGCTGTTACCACCTAATTGGCACTGTAACTGCATCTTCAAAAGGCCATTCCATCTTTCTATCAGACCAGCTACTTCAGGATGATGAGGAACATGGTAAGACCAGTGAATTCCATGATCGTAGGCTCACTGTCGCACTTCTCTGTCTGTGAAATGAGTCCCTTGGTCAGAAGCAATACTGTGTGGAATACCATGATGGTAGATAAGGCATTATGTCAGTCCATGGATGATGGTTTTAGCAGAGGCATTATGTGCAGGAAAGGCAAATCCATAGCCAGAATAAGTATCTACTCCAGTAAGAACAAAACACTGTCCTTTCTGCGGAGGAAGTGGTCCAATGTAGTCAACCTGCCACCAGGTTGCTGGCTGGTCACCTCGAGGAATGGTGCCATATTTAGGACTCAGTGTTGGTTTCTGCTGTTGGCAGACCTGGCATTCAGCAGCAGCAGCTATAGCCAAGTCAGCTTGGGTGAGTGGAAGTCCATGTTGCTGAGCCCAAGCATAACCTCCATCTTGACCACCATGGCCATATTGTTCATGTGCCCATTGAGCAATGACAGGGATGGCTGGGGAAAGTGGCTGACTGTCCACAGAACGGGTCATCTTATCCACTTGATTATTGAACTCCTCCTCAGCTGAAGTCACCTTTTGGTGAGCATTTACATGGGACACAAATATCTTCACATCCTTTGCCCATTTGGAGAGATCTATCCACATACTTCTTCCCCAGATGTCTTTCTCACCAATTCTCCAATTGTGATCTTTCCAAGTCCCCA
>CACVCL010022788.1:0-32138 GCA_902729485.2 Mus minutoides
TCATGATTTCTCTGTTCTGTATCTCATGAGGGCTTTTAATCGTCCAATCCTATTTTCTACAGATACCTGGAATATGAAAGATGTAGTGCTATTAGACATCTAATTTTCAAGAACATCTGGATTACCATATTGTGGAGCCAGGTCAAGGATGTCTTAATGCAACCCTCACTCACAACTGGAATGTGTATGGTCAATCCAGAATGTAAATTTGTATAGCACTCACAATGACATCATACTTCATCCACTAATGTTGTACTTCTATCTCTTCAATGGGCAATGTGAGGCCAGCAAGTCATCTTCTTTTTTAATGGAAGGCTTGGACATGGCCACACCTGTGAAAGAAAACCTGAAGCATTTTCTGTTTAGAAAAATCTATGAATATTTTGGTTACTCCTCACCCTCTTCTTTGCATGCCAGTATGATTTCCTGTGCATTTCCCTTATTCTCAACAGATCATTTACTATCTTCAGGCATATAAATCATTGCTGTGTGCTGTTTGATATCAAATTAATTAAAATGCAGCAGATGACTGTGAGCAATCATTACAATCTTGATATGTAAAGTGTAAATATGATTTTTCTCTTTGAGATGGAGGCAAATTAATTCAGTTTTCTTAGATAAAAAAGTAGAAAAGGAATGTTGCCTAGCTCAAGTGTCAGATACCACAGTCCAGACCTGGCATTGATTTGCCTCAGTTGTACTCAAATCCTGAAAAGAATCTCTAAGTGACATTGAAATCTATTTATATATTTTGCTTTTTGATCCAGATCTTGACATAGCCAACTAGCTAGTAATCAGCTGCTTAAAAAATGACAACCTCTGATAGTTTCAATTTGTATTACAATAATTTTATTTTTCAGGGATTAGATACTTCCTTAAGTCCAGGTTTCCAGGCTAGGAGATGAGCTGTCATAGCAGGTCATCTTGGAAAGCCTTTAACAATAGTGTTTCTAGGACTAATCGTTTAAACAATTTGATTTTACTTCCAATATGTACACGGACTTTGAAGATAATAAAATTTAAGCTTCTATGCATATTGGACATATTGAAGAAATATTCGGAGCAGGTCTGGAGAGACAGCACAGTTGATAAAATGCTTGCCTTGTAAGCATGGGAATGTAAACATGGGTGCCCAATACCCACCTAAAATCTTGGAAGACAGGATAGAGCCCCTATTCTGCTACAGAGACCACCAAATCTCTCTTAGGAGCTCACTCACCAGAAATCAAGCTGAGTTGGTGAGCAAATGGCTCCTACGACTCCAGTAATCTGACATCTTCATTTACAAGATTACCACCTGAAGACTCCAAACATAAGCTTGTGAGTTAACATTTCTTATTTATACCATAAACACTGGGAATGATATTATTACTATGTTCAACTTGTTCATTATCATCAGGCTGACCCAGAGCAAATGGTTGAATGAGACATTGTGGTAACTCAAAGCTGTGACTTGCACCATTGACAGTCGGGATTATAAAATTGTCCACATGCTGCATTGCCTATAGGTCCTTTAATTCTATTATTGATAAGTTTATTTGACTTGTTAAAAATTAAGTGACTCTTGGAATCCTGGGCTAATTAGGGGAGCACTTAGAAGATGTTCAACCATCAACATCTAGCTTAATAAAGAGAATGAAATAGCGATGTCCAGAATTATGCAAAGAGAATTGGCACCTAGGACCTAAGGGACCCAGCTCCATTAAATTAAGGATTTTAATTCTGTTGAAAACCTGGGTAGCTTCAAAAACTACATGGTCAAACTGAGATGATATCTCAATGTGTATGTCTATAAAGACAATGATCATAAGATTGAATAAACTGTGTCCAGGATCTTGATTTCCAGTGCATTAATTAGAAATTCTGAGAGTAATACTTATGGATATATGTATGACTAAACAAGACCTCACTATATGCTTCATATAAACAGCCAAACAGCATTTTGGAATTGACTATGTTATGGCATCTATAATCTGATGTATACTGCAAAATGATGAAATCAGGAACATTCAATCTTATCTTCTGTCTTTTTTGGTCTCATACCCAAAGAATTTGTTCTCACATGTTCTTCATACTAATGCCAAAACAACGTCAAGGAAGAAGCATATAAGCTTTTATCCAATGATAGCATGCTTTACAGTTTTCTCCATCTGAAAGACACTTGTTAGTCTCCAACTATAGTAGAATGGTTAAGTCAGCACTATGGTGATGTTCTAATGTTTCTTCCATTTTCTGATGCCTCTGTTCCTTCAAAATCAAGACACCAATTGTCAGCATCATCAAGCTCTGTAGACAGTGAATCACAAATGAGTCTGTTGTTGAGGAGTGTCCTGAACCCAATATAACTGCTTTACTGTTTAGAGGTTGAACTATGATTTGTAAAGAAAGCTAAAGAGCCCCACAAATAAATCCTCCCTACCTTTTGCAATGAAAAATTTCTACTAAAATAAAATAAATGAGACCTATTTTTTCTTTCCTTGAACTATGATGTCCCTACCCTATGCTTTGACTGACAGTATAGGGTAGAAGAGGCATACTGAGATCTCTAAGGCTAGATTTTAAGTGGCCTTTAAAAACAGAAACTTTAATAATTTTAGCTCTTTCTATTTTATTTAGGAAACACTGCTGAGGCTAAGACACAATAGAACGGCCATCAGATCACAAACAGTGAATGGCTTTAAGTGAGAACAAAAGAAGGCTCAGGAGGGAATGTAGAGAACTGTTAAAACAATCATTTTTATTTGAGTCTGTGCTTGGGGAAAGCTTGTAGTATAATGATGTTTTTAACTGAAATAGTCTCTTCCCAAGACTATCCTGCCTCTAGGGACTGGTTGATGCATGCACAAAAGGCTGGCCTTTTCTTCTCAATTAAAAACCTTTAGAAGCTTCAGAGCTGCCTGTAAAATCAGCTGACCTCTCTGAGGCACTGGAGCACAATTCTGTTCCTCACTTTGTTGTTCTTCCTTCTGGTTCCTTGTGTGTCCTGCTCTGGAGAGGGGCCTCATTTCTCCTCAACTCTTCCCTTCCTTGTAAATATGAAATGATTTTAAATCAATCACAGTGACCAGTCTTCAGCCAAATGTCTTCTGAAGCTATATTTATCACACAGTTATCTTATACACTATGCATTAAACCTTGAGATCAGAACTCAGTTTCTTTTTGTTACCGCTTCGTGGATGAACTTCCAAAAGTCATTGCAGAGAAATTTAATACTCAACTTTTTCACTACAGTGGCAGTGCTGCGTACACTAGGCTCTCATGCCTTAACCTGCATAGACATCTACCCTAATGACCCATCAGTGATAATTTACACTATATTAAACACAAACCTGGGCAATATTACATTAATTCCCACTTCAGCATAGAGAGCATTGGGAAATTTATCACAGAATGGCTAATACAATCACATCATGGCTCTGGGTTCTGTATAATAATATCTCAAGAGTCTCCTCAGTTTTAGGATCTGGTGTTTGGCTAATGTGTTATGATGTGGGTATCCATAATCATTCTCATTTACTCCTTTTTTACATTATCCTACTTGTCTCTAGTTCTCTTTGATTAGGTACACACTCCAGACTATCCTGACCTGCCTCACACTCCAGCCACCACTCTTTCTCCTAAATACCCCTCCTGCCTTTATATCCTTCAGTTTTCCTAGACCACTCCTCTCTCTTTTTATCTCTCTTTTGGTCCTACATAATTCCATATGACCCCAGGTATGTTAATAGCTGTGAAGGCAAGGAATATCATAGAAGATACATTGGAAAGGTCACAGAAAAAGAAACATGGAGTGGTGCACAGTGGAGGTCTGCCCCATGGATATTTAAAATACCAAAACTTTGAGTACCTATTTAGTTCATCACTACCTTGAGTATACATTACACTTGAGGAAATCATATTTATCTCTGATGATAAATTTAGATGGAAACTAAAGTATTATTTTGATTGATAATAATGTCACATAAAATGCGCTTACATTTTGACATGTATAGTTATAGGGATATCTTCTAGAAAATCAATTATATATCAATTACCAAATTACTACTCTATCAAGTAAATGTTTATCTTCTCTCTTACAATACATCCAAATACCAGCCTATCTACCCTTCACCTCTCCTAGCTACCCCACCCACCTCGCACCTCCTCTCTTCCCCTGATCCACTGCTCCTCTGTTTAAGGAATATCCCTTTAATTTAATCTAGTCACCTCTTTTACAGCATTGTTCCAAATAGAATCAAATACTCTAATCCCTGGATAATAGACCTTGCATATATGGATGAATAAGGAATAAAGAATTTATTTCATAGCATACCTGATGCTTCTAGTGTAACTAGGAATGTGTTAAATCACTTCAAAATCAAGCCGGGCATGGTGGTACATGCCTTTAATCCCAGCACTTGGGAGGCAGAGGCAGGCGGATTTCTGAGTTCGAGGCCAGCCTGGTCTACAAAGTGAGTTCCAGGACAGCCAGGGCTATACAGAGAAACCCTGTCTCGAAAAAGCAAGAAAAAAAATCACTACAAAATCATTTCAATCTCTTTGAGAAAGTGTTACACAAAGGAACCTATATTCTACCATATTGTAGAACTTGTTATATTAAATTGCACAAACAACTCAAATTCTTAGGGCCAAATTCCACAGTATGAATGCTAGGATTTGACATTTCAATATTAGGACTTCAGTTACATCCTCTGTGCCCAACCATGCCTCTCCTTTGAAAGCAATGATCCCTCTATTCACCTCAATGGGTGAATAGAGAGTGCCAGGGCAACAGCTACTACTCCCAATTCAGATGCTAAACTCTACTGAACAAAATTTTGTTCAGAAGTCTGCTTCTATAGAATATATCTTTCCAAGAACAACTGTCTATCAGATCTGTGCTCAGCTACCTTATAAGGAGGATATTTGATATCAAAGCTCTTGAGGGAGAACCACCAAGATCAACACTGCAAGTTTCACACTGAATCAAGCTGCAGGGACTCTGGTTAAATCTATGAGAAATAAAGGCAACTCTTAATAAATGATCATTTTAATCTCATAACCTTTAAAAACATTCTACTAATATTTACTAACATGTTTGTACAGAGTATTTAACTCCTAAAATTTTAATTAATGTTAGAAATAAGGATAACTTGACACAGTTACTGGTAAATTGGTCAAAACTTTAAAAATCAAATGGACATACAAGGCAATTTATTTTGTTAAATTGCTTTATATATGTGGTGTTGATTAGTAAATACATAAAAAGTAATAAATATGTGAGTCTCTGCATAGAAATTTTTATATGTTCATGTAAGCACAAACTTATTTTGGCCTGACAAGTATTGTTTCAGTTCACTAATGAGGAAGAGTTCAAATGTAACCCTTAAAACTTGATTCACACCAATGGCAAACAGATGGGTTTAAAGGGAACAAGGTATATGAGGAGAGAGTCAGAGGGAAGAATCTCCACCCAAGAAAATAATAAATATAAAAAAATGTAAGAAAAGAAAAACTAGACAACAGAAGAAATAAATAAAAATGGTACAAAAACAAATGTCAGTTGATATACTAGAATATAGTGTTTACTACAGTCAGACACATCTGCCATGCAGTTGATAGGAATATATTGCCTGGGAAATAGAAATAATACTTGGTACAAGATTTCCTTTTTGGAGAAAAAAAAAGTATTGAGCCATATCACTTCCAGCAGGTATTTTTCTTTTGTATGTCATTTTCCTAAATAATAGCAATAACATGGAGATGTTCATCTTAGAAGTTTCTCCCCTCAACATGCAGTACTACAATAGTCTCAAAAAGGCTTTTACCCAAGTGTAGTCAGGACTTGAACAAGAGTGTGGAAATCAAGTCAAATGGACTGATATGGTGTAAAAATTTACATCAAAAGAAGAGAAATATTTTGGTAGAGAAAGCATCAATTATATCAAAAATATCTGGATGTTATTGCTACACTTTCTCTTTTGCATATGTACCATAGATGTAAGAAATTACTGTGATACAATATTGCCAAACACTAAACCGCACCACTGATGTGAACACAAGCCTTCCAGGCTAAGCATGCATTTCTACTCGGTGTCTTGCTTTATTTCCTCAATCCCTAAGGAGTGTTTGGGAGGGAAATAAGTGAATGAATCTGTGTACATCTCTGCTCATCAGTTTCTACCACATGAAAGAGCGAGGTTGAAGGTGTAAATAAAGCTAAAGGACTCCCTCTCTGGGGGTTTCAGCTGACTCTTCTCTTACATGAGTAGCAATATCCTGCATGTTGGTCTCCTGAGAGAGTCAGGGCTCACCAGGAATAACTAAACCTGTGACTTTATATTAACACTTTCAACATCCACAATATTAAATTCTGACAACTTATCACTTCTTAGTGGTACCCTTGGCTACTCTGAAATCAGGGCTGTATGCGTCTATGCCTTGAAATGAAATTCCGCATTAGAGGCTGATACTCAAGAGATGGGTGGTCTTCACTTTTCCAGTGAATATGTGTGTTAGGAAGCAGAGTACCACTATGCGATGCAATCACATGGTGCTCAGAGTTACATGTCATTCACAACAACCCCTTCCGGTGCACAGACATAAACAGTTGAAACATCAAAAAATTTGTGGATAGAAATTATTGACTGATACACAGATAAAACAGATTTTGTTATAATTTTAATTGTAGTATTTTAAAATTCAGCAAAACTATAGAGAAAAATTATACATATTAATATTGTAATCAATCTTTAAATGAAAGTATACAAGTAAATATATGAAAATAGCAAGTACAATGTTTGGCAATATTGATTATAGAAGATGTATCAGTCTGTGTTTTTATTTAAATAAACTGTAGAGGTTACAAACAGATGTCTTGAAATATTGCTGTTTAATTTTCCATGTATAAAATTAGGTTAAATCGATGAAATGATTTGGATTCCATTATAGAAGTGTTCCTGGGGCCAGCCCTGAGCTACCTTAGGAGGGAACTCAGCAGACAGTCCCACAGTTCCCAGAGGACTGGGATCCTAGGATCTTGATCACACCAGGATCTCAGGGTCTCAGAGGAAGCTTGACTGCCAAGAACTCTGACACACTCAGAATCTCAGGTTCACAATATCCTAGAATCACAGGATCACAGAGAAAGCTGGACTCGGAGGAGTTCTGAATCAAACAGTATTACAGGAAGGACAGGCTCCAATCATGATATATTGAGATCAGCAATCAATTGAAATAATCACATAGCAGGAGGCAAGTGTAAGAATAGAAACAACAGAAACCAAAGTTACTTGGCATCATCAGAAACAAACTCTCCCACCATAGCAAGTCCAGGATACCCCAGCACTAGAAAAGCAAGATATGGATCTAAAGTAACTTCTCATGATGAAGTTGGAGGACTATAAGAAGGAAGTGAATAATTCCCTTAAAGAAACACAGGAAAACACATCCAAACAGGGGAAAGAATTAAACAAAACCATCCAGGATCTAAAAATGGAAGAAAACAATAAAGAAATCACAAAGGGAGACCACTCTGGAAATAGAAGACCTAGAAAAGAAGTCAGGAGCCATTGATGCAAGCATGACTAACATAATCCAAGAGAGAGAACAGAGAATCTCAGGTGTAGAAGATACCGTAGAAAACATTGACACAAGAATCAAAAAAAAAAAAAAAAATGCAAAATACAAAAAGATACTAACATCAAGGAAACCCAGGACACAATGAGAAGACCAAACCTAAGGATAATAGGTGTAGACGAGAAGGAAGATTTCCAGCTTAAAGAGCCAGTAAATATCTGCAATACATTATAGAAGAAAACTTCCCCAACCTAAAGAACGAAATGCTCATAAACATACAAGAATCCTACAGAACTCCAAGTAGTTTGGACCAGAAAAGAAATTCCTATTGTCACATAATTATCAAAACACCAAATGCACAAAACAAAGACAGAATATTAAAAGAAGTACAGGGAAAATGTCAAGTGACATATAAAGGCAGACCTATCATTATTACACCTGAGTTCTCCCCAGAGACTATGAATGCCAGAAGAGCCTGGGTAGATATCATACAGACCCTAAGAGAACACAAATGCCAGCCCAGGCCACTATACCCAGCAAAATTCTCAATTACCATAGATGGAGAAACTAAGATATTCTATGACAAAACCAAATTTATACAATATCTTTCTACAAATCCAGCCTTTCAAAGGATAATAAAGGGAAAACTCTAATACAAAGAGGGAAACTAAGCTCAAGAAAAAGCAAGAAAGTAAACTTTCAACAAACCTAAAAAAGATAACCAACATAAACAGAATTCCAACTCTAACAACAAAAATAACAGGAAGCAACATGACTTTTACTTAATATCTCTTAATATCAATGGACTCAATTCCCCAATAAAAAGACATAGAGTAACAGACTGGTTACATAAAGAGGACCCAACTTTTTGCTGCATACAGGAAACCCACTTCAGGGACAAAGACAGACACCAGCTTAGAATAAAAGGCTGGAAAACAATTTTTCAAGCAAATGGTCCCAAGAAACAATCTAGAGTAGCCATTCTAATATCAAATAAAATTGACTTTCAACTTAAAGTTCTCAAAAAAGATAAGGAGGGACACTTCTTACCCATCAAAGGTAAAATTTACCAAGATGAACTCTCAATTCTGAACATCTATGCACCAAATGCAAGGGCATCCACATTCTTTAAAGAAACTTTTCTAAAACTCAAAGCACACATTGTACCCTCACATAATAATAGTAGGAGATTTCAATACCCCACTCTCATCAATGGACAGATCCTGGAAACAGAAACTAAACAGAGATACAGTGAAACTAACAGAAGTTATGAAATAAATGGATTTATCAGATATCTATAGAACATTTCATCCTAAAACAAAAGGATATACCTTCTTCTCAGCACCTCATGGTACCTTCTCCAAAACTGATCATGTAATTGGTCACCAAACAGGCCTCAACAGATACAAAAATATATAAATAATCCCATGCACCCATCAGATCACCACCGACTAAGGCTGATCTTCAACAACAACCTAAATAATAGAAAGCCCACATACATATGGAAGCAGAACAACATTCTACTCAATGATAACTTGATCAAGGAAGAAATAAAGAAAGTAATTAAAGACTTTTTAGAGTTTAATGAAAATGAAGCACACCATATCCAAACTTATAGGACAAAGTGAAAGAAGTCCTAAGAGGAAAACTCATAGCTCTGAGTGCCTCCGAAAAGAAGCTGGAGTAAACATACACTGGCAGCATTACAGAACACATAAAAGCTCTAGAACAAAAGGAAGCAAATTCATCCAAGAAGTCTAGACAGCAGGAAATAACAAAGTCAAGGCTGAAATCAACCAAGTGGAAACAAAAAGAACTATACAAAGAATCACCCAAACCAGGAGCTGATTCTTTGAGAAAATCAACAAGATAGGTAAACTCTTAGACAAAGTAACTAGAGGATACAGGGACAGTATCCTAATTAATAAAATCAGAAATAAAAAAGGATACATAACAACAGAACTTGAGGAAATACAAAACATCATCAGATCCTATTACAAAAGGTTGTACTCAACAAAACTGGAAAGCCTGGTTGAAATGGACAATTTCATAAACAGATAACAGGTACCAAAGTTAAATCATGATCAGATTAACAAACTAAACTGTCCCATATCCCCTAAAGAAATAGAAACTGTCATGAATAGTATCCCAACCAAATAAAGCCCAGGACCAGATGGGTTTAGTGCAGAGTTCTATCAGACCTTCAAAGAAGACCCAATTCCAATACTCCTCAAACTATTCCACAAAAGAGAAACAGAAGGTACTCTACCCAATTCCTTCTATGAATCTACAATTACTCTGATACCAAAACCACACAAAGACCCAACAAAGAAAAAGAACTTCAGACCAATTTCCCTTATGAATATTGATGCAAAAATACTCAATAAAATTCTCCCAAACTGAATACAAGAACACATCATAAAGATTATCCATCATGATCAAGTAGGCTTCATCCAATGGATGCAAGGATATTTCAATATACTGAAATCCATCAATGTAATCCACTAGTTAATAAAGGAAAAAAAAACAAAACATATGATCATCTCATTTGATGCTGAAAAAGCGTTTGATTAGTTCAACACTCATTCATGATAAAAGTCTTGGAAAGATTAGGAATTCAAGGCCCTTACCTAAACATAATAAAAGCACTCTACAGCAAACCAGTAGCCAACATCAAACTAAATGGTGAGAAACTGGAAGCAACCTCATTAAAATCAGGGACTAGACAAGACTTCCCAATTTCTCCCTACTTATTCAATATACTTGACGTCCTAGCCAGAGCAATTAGACAACCAAAGGAGATCAAGTGGATACAAATTGGAAAGGAAGAAGTCAAAATATCACTATTTGCAGATGATATGATAGTGTATATATAAGTGACCCCAAAAATTCGACCAGAGAACTTCTAAACCTGAAAAGCAACTTAAGTGATGTAGCTGGATATAAAATTAACTCAAACAAATCAGTGGCCTTTCTCTACACAAAGAATAAACAGGTTGAGAAAAAAATAAGGGAAACAACAGAGGTCAAAATAGTCTCAAATAATATGAAATACCTTGGTGTGACTCTAAGTAAGGAAGCAAAAGATTTGTATGATAAGAACTTTAACTCTCTGAAGAAAGAAATCAAAGAAGATCTCAGAAGATGGAAAGATCTCCCATGCTCATGCATTGGCAGGAACAATATAGTCAAAACGGCTATCTTTCTAAAAGCAATCTACAGAATCAATGCAATTCCCATCAAAATTCCAACTCAATTCTTCACAGAGTAAGAAAGGGCAATTGGCAAATTCATCTAGAATAACAAAAATCTTAGGATAGGAAAAAGTATTCTCAACAACAAAAGAACCTCTGGTGGAATCACTATCCTGGATCTCAAGCTGTACTACAGAGCAATTGTGATAAAAACTACATGGTACTGGTACATTGGCAGACAGGTAGATAAATGGAACAGGATTTAAGACCCACAAATGAACCCACACACCTATGATCACTTGATCTTCGAGAAAGGAGGTAAAACCACCCAGTGGAATGAAGACAGCATCTTCACCAAGTGGTGGTGGCTCAACTGGCAGTTAGCATGTAAAAGAATGTGACTTAGTCCATTCTTATCTCCTTGTACAAAGCTCAAGTCTAAGTGGATCAAAGAACTCCATATAAAACCAGAGACACTGAAACTTATAGAGGAGAAAGTGGGGAAAAGCCTCGAAGATATGGGCATAGGGGAAAGATTCCTGAAGAGAACACCAATGGCTTGTGCTGTAAGATCAAGAATTGACAAATGGGACCTCATAAAACTGCAAAGCTTCTGTAAGGTAAAGGATACCGTGTCAATAAGACCAAAAGGCAACCAACAGATTTGGAAAAGAACTTTACTAATCCTAAGTACAATAGGTGGCTAATATCCAATATAGATAAAGATCTTAAGTTGGATTCCAGAAAACCAAACAACCCTATGAAAAAATGGGTTACATTGTTAAACAAAGAATTCTCAACTAAGAAATACTGAATGGCTGAGAAGCACCTAAAAATGTTCAACATCCTTAATCATCAGGGAAATGCAAATCAAAACAATCCTGAGATTTCACCTTACACCAGTCAGAATGGCTAAGATCAAAAACTCAGATGACAGCAGATGTTGGCGAGGATGTGGAGAAAGAGGAACACTCCTCCATTTCTGGTGGTACTGCAAGCTGGTACAACCACTCTGGAAATCAGTTTGGAGGTTTCTCAGAAAATTAGACATAGTTCTATCAGAAGATCCAGCAATACCACTCCTAGGCATATACCCAGAAAATGCTGAAACTTGTAATAACACATGCTCCACTATGTTCATAGCAGCCTTATTTATAATAGCCAGAAGCTGGAAAGAACCCAGATGTCCCTCAACAGAGGAATGGATACAGAAAATGTGGTACACTTACACAATGGAGTACTAAGTAGCAATTAAAAACAATGAATTTATGAAATTCTTAGACAAATGGATGGATCTGGAGGATATCATCCTAAGTGAGGTAACCCAATCACAAAAGTACATGCATGATATGCACTCTCTGATAAATGGATATTAGCCCAAAAGCTCAGAATACTTCTTAGAAAGGGGAATAAAATACCCATAGAAGGAGTTACAGAGACAAATTTCAGAACAGAGACTGAAGGAATGACCATCCAGAGACTGTCCCACTTGAGGATCCATCCCATAAACAACCACCAAACCCAGACACTATGGCAGATGTCAACAAGAGCTTGTGGACAGGAGATTGTTATAGCTGTTTCCTGAGAAGCTCTGCCATTGCCTGAGAAATACAAAAGTGGTTGCTCATAATCATCCATTGGAAGGAGCACAGGGTCCCCAATGAAGGAGTTAGAGAAAGTATCAAAGTAGCTAAAAGGGTCTGAAGCCCAATAGGTGGAACATCAATATGAACTAACAAGTACACCCAGAGCTCCTTGGAAGTAAACCACCAATCAAAGAAAACACATTGTGGAAGTTGTGTCTCTAGCTGTATATGTAGCAGAGGATGGCCTAGTCTGGTCACCAATGGGAGGAGAGGCCCTAGGTCCTCTGAAGGTTCTATGCCCCAGTATAGGGGAATGCCAGGACCAGGAATGGGAGTGAGTGGGTTGGGAAGCAGGGTGAGGGGGAAGGGGATAGGGGATTTTCATAGGGGAAACTAGGAAATGGGATAACATTTGAAATGTAAATAAAGAAAATATCTAATAAAAAAAGTGTTCCTGGAGAAATATTATTAATCTTGGGTTGTATAAACTGTAGAGTATACATTAAAATTTTTTATTATTTTGCTAATTCCACTTTAATCCACAAATATAATGTTTTGATTAAATATTTTACAATATTTTACATTATAATAATTAAAATTTACATGCAGCTAAAGAAATCACACAAGAATTTAGGGTACAGAATTAGGATTATAATCCCAGTGCTTGAAAGTTAGAATAAAGCCAACTGGGAATTCAGCTTGAACTATAGATGGGGACATTTTCTCAAAACTACCCATAAATAAAAACAAAATGAGAATAACAAAAATAGAAATAAATAGAGAAAAAGAGATAATGAGAAGGAGGAGGGGGAGAAATAACAACATAGATCAATACTAGAAACTGATTGACCCAATTATGCCCAACATGATGAATAATTAGTGCATAATTTCACAATAGGGAGATTAACACTGATAGATCCAGTCAAACTTACATATATTCTACACTAAGTGCATTTATTCATTATTCAATTGATTTTAATAAATTGTGTATAAATGTATTAAAATTATAAGTCAACAAAGTGACACTGTAGCTGATTAACATAATACAGATTGAGTAAATCAAATTGAGTAATAGGCACCTGCCTCACATCCTTGTTACCTGCTTGCAGTGAAAGAGTTTAAACATGAAATATTAGAGTATAAATGCATTATGGATTATGCTATATAATACCTTTGAAGTTTTTCTTATTCATACAATCTAACTGTAGCCTTACATACTTTTTATTGACTTTTGTTAATTGCTCATGCTAATAAAATACAAAGAAAAATTTAACTGTGACTCAGAAGTCATTTGTCAAATCTAGCCTTTCTTTATTAAACCCACACCTTCTGATTTCAAGTGTCTAGAATCCACGTGACATGAGTGGTTCAAATTTTTCTGAAATTTCTAAACATGAGGGGGACAAATGGTCCTTGTCTTTGTCTGATTTAGACTGCTTGTGTGAGATTCTCAAGTTCCACCCATTTTCCTATAAATGAAAGAATTTCTATTTTCCTCCTGCATGAAGATGTTCTTTTGTTTACATAAGGCCTCCTTCCTTAACCCATTCTTCCACTGGTGGGTATCTGGATTCTAGAATGACTTTATATCCTAGATATTATTAACAGCACCAGAGTAGTATCGTGCAGGTAGCTCCTTTAGAATTACTAAATTACATTTAATCATTTATATGGAAATGGATCATATACTATCTCTAGCTTTTTTTCCCCCTAGCTTTTAAAAATATCCATACTGCTCCTCATTTCATTATAATGAAAAATGAATCAAAACACAAGTATAAGACCAAGAATTATGTTACCACTCAATGGAAACATGATAAATAGCTATATGTAAAATTGGTGGATCATGTGATGTTAAAGGGTTTCCAGTACTGACTGAGCTGGTTGACATTCCTAACAACACCATGTAAGTGATTCTTTTCTTCATATTTTCCTCCATATTTATGTAATGAATATTTCCTTTTCATGTAAATATTGACCACTTGTGTCTTCTTATATTTGACAAATTTTCAGTTACATTTATTATAGTAATTCATCATTTCTCCCACTCCACAATGAGTCCTGCACCTTAGGTATGGGAGTTGCCTTGCAGATGTAGTTGTTTTGTAGTTTTACTGTAACTTTGCATTTTTATTGTCTTTGGGCTTTTTTAATGGTTCCTCTCATTGCAAACAGAAATTTCCATGGTGAGGACTGAGGACTAAACTCATCTGTGAGTATAAGGACAAGTATTTAGGTCATAGATAAAGATAGTTCTAGGTTAGTAAAGTAGTGGTTGTAAAGCCTTAATGACTAAACTGCCATTTCATAGTTAGCAAACTTTCTAGCTCCAGGCACAGTTTCCACCTTTTAAAGAGGGTCTTCAGGCCAACTAGAGAGATGCTTGTTGCTTGCAAGTTATGTATGACACTACTGCACCATTAAGATGATTATGTCATGCTGATTGTTGATGTGTTTCACAGCTGTCATATCTGGTAGGACTATTTCTTAGTATTTGGAAGTTTTTATAGATCCTTCTGCTACCATGAAAGCTAGTTCTCAGAAGGAGACTTCTAGAGCATTTCTAGCTCAATTCTTCCAAGTCCTACATCTATCTAAAGGTATGGTGTCTTGAGAGAAAAAAATTTATTTTCAACTCCTAGAAAGTAACCAAGAGCTATATCAGTAGCTTAAATCGCTTAGTAGCCCATTGACTTCCAAGATATATGCACATTTATTTGTGTTTTTCTTTGTTTGTTTTGATAGAAGGTTTCTCTGTGTAATGGATCTGGCTTTCTTGGAACTTACTATGTAGACTAGGCTAGCCCTGAACTCACAGAGATCCATCTGCCTCTGTCTCCTGAGTGTTGGCATTACAGGCATGGTCTACCACTGCCCATCTAGATACATATTTCTATTTTCCTGGTTTCTATTTTCTGAATACAATATTTTTTATCTCAGCCTGCTTACATTTGTAGTAGTTTTTCCAAATACTACCTTCTTTGACATTCCCATTGGAAGCAAAAGAAGATCAAAAAAATTTAAAAAACTGCACAAGGACAAGGTGGCCCATGTATATTCTTTGTCAGAGATGCATCAGGAAGGTATAGCCATCTTTGATATGGGTCTCCTTACTAAATCTCCATTTGACTTCAACACTCCTGTTACAAGATTTTCTTATATTTGCTTTTGTTTATTCAAACATTTATTCATCCACGTCTAGATAGACATCTATGTAGTTTGTTTCAGTTCTCAGTGTCCTGGTATTTAGCCTGGGATCTATGCTGAACTAAAATAAAGTGAATGAAGCTGAGCAGAGTAGCTATTCTTTCAGATATGCGCATCCTTCTCAATTCATTTCCACACTCCATTTTCACATCCCAGCGTATTTTTAAGATACTGTGTAGTAGTTATTCATGGGTATTTGATATACATAATTCAGCATGAAGTATTCATTTTACTCATAGATTTTAGAGTGCATGTTTTGATAGCCTTACTATCCAGAAGCCAGTGCCCATGAAGATGCTAGTACCATGATTGGGCTAATCTACTGGCATGGTTTAACCTAAATCATCTATCTATCTATCTATCTATCTATCTATCTATCTATCTATCTATCTATCTAAGATACTTTCTTTATTTACATTTCAAATGTTATCCCTTTTTCTGGTTTCCTTTCTGAAAAACCCCTAACCCATCCCCTCACCCTGCTCATCAAACCACGAACTCCTGCTTCCTTGTCCTGGCATTCCCCTACAATGGGGCATCTAGCCTTCACAGGACCAATGGCCTCTCCTCCCATTGATGCCCGACAAGGCAATTCCTAAGCTACATATGTGGCTAGAGCCATGGGTCCCTCCATGTGTACTCTTTGGTTGGTGGTTTAGTCCCAGGGAGCTCTGGGGGTATTTGTTAACTCATATTGATGTTCCTCCTATGGGGCTACAAACCCCTTCAGCTCCTTGGGTCCTTCTCTAGCTCCTCCATTGGGGACATTGTGCTCAGTCCAATGGTTGGCTCAGAACATCCACCTCTGTATTTGTCAGGCACTGGCAGAGCCTCTCAGGAGAGAGCTATATCAGGCTACTGTCATGTGGGGCTATGCTGGAGGAAGGCAGGCCATGAGAAGTGTGCCTTCTGAGAGCCTGTCTTATCCAGGTCCCTTCTTTCCATCTTTCTGCTCTCAGGCTGTCATGAGGTTAAATGTCTCTGCCTCTTCAGAGTCCCAAGAAACATGGAGCAAGTGGGTCATGAGCTGTAACATCTGAACTCATGTGTCAAGCTAAATTTTTCCACCTTCAAGTGGTTTTCTCAAATATTTGTCACAGCAGTGGCAACCAGGCCAACACACTGGATTTTATAAATGTTACCAAATCAAAATTACCTGTGTTGCAGTGAGGAAAGTATTTGTTACAATAGTAAAAGAACAGAAAATTTGAGTGCTGACTTTGAAAATTACTGCAGAACAATCACAAAAATAGTTAAAGGGATACAGCCCAATGCACAGAGCACTAAAAGTATGTCAGTTCACAAAATCAGTGGTGTTTGCTTGGCATCTTGTTACATGATCTTCAGAATGACCTATCATTATTCTCTAGCCATTCTGCACCAAAACCAAAATGAACTAAAATATGTATTTTCTCCATACAAAGTTAGTATTTATATGAAATTATATTTCCAACACAGACTATAAATAAAGTGGCTTTATAGTGTAGAGTAATGCCAGGGTGGTAAGGTGGAAATGGGTGGGTGGCAGGGGGAGCATCCTCATAGAAACAGGGAGATGGGATAGGGGAGTTCCTGAGGGAAATCTGGGAAAGAGGACAACATTTGAAATGTGAATACATAAAATATCCAATAAAATATTTAAAAAAGAAATTTGTTATGAATAATATATCTCATACCATCATGATTTTATTGGCTGTTGGCTTCTTAGACACCATTAAAATACTTAAGTGATAAGTCTTGTTTTATTCAATATGGATAATAAAATTATAGCCTGTTGATTTTCAACACAGCATTCAATAGATAAAGAAAAAATGACATCTTCAAACAGTGTGAAAAAAAAATTCAAATTATATGGATACGAATTTGTGTACAAGCCACAAAGTTTAGAATTATATTTCCCATTAAAATGTCTCCGGTAACAATTTATATTGTTATTTCACATGTAGTTGACTTTCTAAATCATGTACATTTACTATATATGCTGTGTCATCAAGTTTATAATTATACTGGGAGCTGTATTTTCAACATCCTAAATTTAGCATATCTGCATTATTAAATATTAAGACACAGTTTTAAAATTCAGTGACCTCAAATCAGAAGTACACTCCATTGATACATAAAGCCTTCTCTTAGTGTTCAGCAAAGCTCATACATATTAAATTCTTTAAAGTAGTTAGAAAATTATGAAATCAACATTCTTAATCAGTATTGACCATCATCTGAATGCACTCCAATACAAATAATGAACATGGGCCTATTGAAAGCAGTGAAAAATGAATCTACCTATCATCCAACACTGTCTGAGGATGTCTCAGGGTTTTCAATTCCCCTCTCCAGCCTACTCTCACTGTGACTCACCATGTCCTCTTCATACCACTTCTACTGTGGTTATTTCTAAGGCTTAGCTGAGTTTTGCAATATGTCTAGGTGGAGATAATGACTACAAGGAGAAAGAAAACTTCTTTTTATTATTATTTTTTTATACTCCAGGTTTTATCCCCCTCCTTGTCTACTCTCTGACTGTTCCTCATTCCATACCTCCCCTGCCCTGCAGTCTTCAAGAGGATGACTACACTCCACCCCCCAGCTCACCACTCCCTTGGGTCTCTTGGGTCCCTTGGGTTAGGTGCATCTTCCCTGACTGAAACTAGACCTGGCAGTCCTCTGCCTTATGTGTGACAGGGGACTCATATCAGCTGGTGTATGCTGCTTGGTTGGTGGTCAAGTGTCTGAGAGATCTCAGAGATCCAGGTTAATTGAGACTGTTGGTCCTCATACAGGGTTGCCCTCCTCAGCTTCTTCCAGTTTTTTGTTTGTTTGTTTTTGTTTTTTGAGACAGGGTTTCTCTGTATAGCCCTGGCTGTCCTGGAACTCACTTTGTAGACCAGGTTGGCCTCGAACTCAGAAATCCACCTGTCTCTGCCTCCCAAGTGCTAGGATTAAAGGCATGCGCCACCACCACTTGGCTCCAGTTTATTATTATTATCATTGTTATTATTCTCTAATAAAATACAACTGACTGCAGCTTCTCCTTTCTCCACTCCTCCCAGTTCCTCCTCTCTCCCTTTTCGGACAGACACACTCCTGTCTATCTTTCCCCAGAAAAGAGCAGGATTCTCAGGGACATCAACCAAACATGACACAAGATATATTATTACAACATATCTCTCTGGTTTTTATTAGATAAGTCCTATTATACACTGATGCTTTAAGAACACAGATGAAAGGTTAGAAGAGAATTGTTTACATATTTTATCAACTTGTAAGGTGTGGCTTGTCATCAGGAAGCTAGGTTACTTTGAACTATACCTCCCAAATGGGATAAGTACATTGATGTGATATTGAAGGATGACCCCCTGCTCTATACTAGTTTGAAAGTATAATTGTTAAAATCTTCATGTCTCATACATGGCATCCCCTCCCTCAGAACTCCCCAGTCTCAGCTTCATAGAAGCTTTCACCAACAGATCAGCAGATAAGCCCAAACAATTTCATTTCTCAATAAATCAGCTCTGCCTGTTCATGAGACAGCACACTTGGAGAATCTCTGAATAGACCAAATTCATTTACTAAGAAAATTTCCTATTGGAATTTCAGTGCACATTTCTTCATAGTCACCTGCAAGAGTGTTTGTTTATTTAACTTATGTAAGAAATACATTTGGAATGCACATGGAACTAATTAATGCATTATATTGCAAATTATCTCAAGAATTGCATGTTTATAATTTTGATTATAGTTGGGAGACAGAAAATTAAAGTAAAATTCAAAAAAGGGTGCATACGAATATAAAAACAAGTTGTGTGGGGTAGGGATTAGGACTAGACTAATTTTAGCTCTTTATGGAATAAACAGATAAAAGTAAGAGCTGGTTATCATTTCTTACGAAAAAGATTGTCAGGTTAGCATTTTAGAGAGCAACTGTCATTTGTGCTGTGATAGTCTAAAATGCCCTTTGTAAGGTATGATTTGAAGATTAAAATGCTACCCAGTGGACGACAAACACGGGGATCAATTGATGTTACCGAAGCACAAAGGCTGCATGACAATGAAACTTGATGAGAAATGTTATGTATGCCAATTAGTGCTTAGAGGCAGTTTCATTTTCACTTGACCAAATTAGTTTATAATTAAATACGTACATAATTCCCTCAATGTCTGATATCCCCTAAATATTTTAATAAGAAACATAAGCTATAGTATAAACGTTAATATGAACTTATCCAAGGAAAAGGTCAAACATGTAGTGTTATAAGCTCAGAACACATGCTTCTATTTTCTCTTTTTATGTTGGAAATAAATTCTTACCTCATATGATGCATTTAGGCCAAAATTTCCCCTCCCACACCCCTTCCAGTTACCCACTAATTTCCCTTTCTCCCAGATCCACTCTCCTATTGTTTCTTTCTATTTGTCTTTACTACTTAAAAATGGGTGCTATTCTGTTATCAATATCCTGCAATAAATAATCAGTGATCAACTTTTTGAATATTTATGTTGCAAATGTGAAAATATATGGAATAACTACCCTAGTAAAACTCAACTAGTACTGAATTTTCCCAGGGGACATTTTTTTTATTAGATATTTTCTTTATTTACATTTCAAATGCTATCCCGAAAGTTCCCTATACCCTCTCCACACCCTGCTCCCCTACCCACCCACTCCCATTCTTGCCCTTGGTATTCCCCTCTACTGGGGCATATAAAGTTTGCAATACCAAGGGGCCTCTCCTCCCAATGATGGAAGACTAGGCCATCTTCTGCTACATATGCAGCTAGAGACACAAGCTCTGGGGGTACTGGTAAGGTCATATTGTTGTTATACCTATAGGATTGCAGACCACTTCAGATCCTTGGGTGATTTCCCTAGCTTCTCCATTGGGGGCCCTGTGTACCATCATATATATGACTGTGAACATCCACTTCTGTATTTGCCAGGCACTGGCATAGCCTCATAAAAGACAGCTATACCAGCGTCCCTTCAGCAAAATCTTGCTGGCATATGCAATAGTGTCTGGGATTGGTGGCTGATTATGGGATGGATCCTCAGGTGTGGTAGTCTCTGGATAGTCCATCCTTTTGTCTTAGCTCCAAACTTTGTCTCTGTAACTTTTTCATGGGTATTTTCTTCCCTATTCTAAAGGGAAGAAGGAGGAAAGAAGTATCTACACGTTGGTCTTCCATTTTCTTGATTTTCTTGTGTTTTGCAAATTATGTCTTGGGTATTGTAACTTTCTGGCTAATATCTACTTATCAGTGAGTACATATTTAATGACTTCTTTTGTGATTTGGTTACCTCACTCAGGGTAATATCTTCCAGATACATCTATTTGCCCAAGAATTTTATACATTCATTGTTTTTAATAGCTTAGTAGCTATGAGTATACCTTTTTGGACTGCCTTCATTTTGTCCCATAAGTTTGGGTATGTTGTGGCTTCATTTTCATTAAACTCTAAAAAGTCTTTAATTTCTTTCTTTATTTCATCCTTGACCAAGTAATCATTGAGTAGATTGTTGTTCAGTTTCCACGTGAATGTTGGCTTTCTATTATTTATGTTGTTATTGAAGATCAGCCTTAGTCCATGGGGATCTGATAGGATGCATAGGATAATTTCAATATTTTTGTATCTGTGGAGGCCTGTTTTGTCACCAATTATATGGTCAATTTAGGAGGAGGTGCCATGTGGCACTGAGAAGGTATACCCTTTTGTTTTAGGATAAAATGTTCTGTAGATATCTATTAAATTCATTTGTTTCATAACTTCTGTTAGTGTCCATGTGTCTCTGTTTAGTTTCTGTTTCCAGGATCTATCCATTAATGAGAGTGGGGTGTTTAAGTCTCCCACTATTATTGTGTAATGTGCAATGTGTGCTTTGAGCTTTACTAAAGTTTCTTTAATGAATGTGGCTGCTCTTGTATTTGGAGCATAGATATTCAGAATTGAGAGTTCATCTTGGTAGATTTTAACTTTGATGTGTATGAAGTGCCCCTTCTTGTGTTTTTTGATAACTTTGGGTTGAAAGTCAATTTATTTGATATTAGAATGGCTACTCCAGCTTGTTTCTTCAAACCATTTGCTTGGAAAATTGTTTTCCAGCCTTTCACTCTGAGGTAGTGTCTGTCATTTTCCCTGAGGTGTGTTTCCTGTAAGCAATAAAATGTTGGGTCCTGTTTGTGTAGCCAGTCTATTAGTCTATGTCTTTTTATTGGGGAATTGAGTCCATTGATGTTAAGAGAAGTTAAAGAAAAGTAATTGTTGCTTCCTGTTATTTTTGTTGTTAAAGTTGGGATCCTGTTCTTGCTGCTGTCTTCTTTTAGGTTTGTTGAAGGATTATTTACTTGCTTTTTCTAGGGTGTAGTTTCTGTCCTTGTGTTGGTGGTTTCTCTTTATTATCCTTTGAAGGGCTGGATTCATGGAAAGATATTGTGTGAATTTGGTTTTATCATGGAATACTTTGGTTTCTCCATCTATGGTAATTGAGAGTTTTGCTGGGTATAGTAGCCTGGGCTGGCATTTGTATTCTCTTAGGGTCTCCACAAATCTGTCCAGGATCTTCTGGCTTTTATAGTCTCTGGTGAGAGATCTGGAATAATTCTAATAGGCCTGCCTGTGTATGTTAATGTAAATACCCAAATAAAAATTTGTTGTTACCTTTCTTCCTGATCTTATTATTGTTATTTTAACCATATTCTTTTGTATTTCCTCTTGCTCCTTCCCTAAAGATCCCTCTTCTCCATTTCCCTTAGCAGATCACTTGTTTGACAGTGTTAATGTGGCAATAGATGGACTTTATTCTGGAGATTATCATCTATTCTGGATGGTTTCCTTAGGTTTTGTAGATGGCATCAATTTGAAATTGTACTGTATGCCTAGGTCACAGAACAGCCTCCAGCTTACCCACAGAATGAAAAAGTCTTGAAAACTCTTCATAATTGTTGACTGGGAGAGCTTCAGAAGGGAAACATGGAAAATGTGCCTGTGGCTCTGAACAGTTACTTACACTATGAGAGACTTCACATGGCAGTGGGTCCGAGCACCGCCACCAACACTGGAACTCAGTGAATTCATCTTACAGAAATTTATAATTATTAACTATTGACTGTTCTCTCTAACCTTCCTACTCACTTCCTCTGGCAGTCAGACCATAGGTCATTGTTCAGTGTGACATAGACAACACTTTTACTCTGTAAGTTATTATTATAATTACTTTAACAATGAATCCCTGAGGCTGAAGTACCATCTGATCTTAATCATGCATATTAAGTCATCTAAGACATTTAACTACATCATGACATAAAGATACATAAAGGATCTGTTTTGACAACCCCACTTCCATGGCATAAGCCACTGTTGCCAAACACACATGAAAGACATCCTAGCTTTGTAGAAAATCCATAGAAAAGCAAAATAGTAATAGTAGTGGTAGTAATAGTCATAGTGGTTGTTATGGTAGCAGTAGTAACAGAACTAGGATTAGTAATAGCATTTTACAATCCTGTGGACCACATACCTCCATATAGATGTTTACACCTACAAAACTAGCCCCGAAACTACCCAGAGACTTTGTGTGTGTGTGTGTGCGCGCGCGCGTGTGTGTGTGTGTGTGTGTGTGTGTGTGTGTGTGTAAGAGAGAGAGAGAGAGAGAGAGAGAGAGAGAGAGAGAGACAAACACATCTGATCTCATGGGTAAATAGGACATTTAAGTAAATAGAGAAAAAATCAATGATTTATGTTTATTGACTGTGAAGATATATTTAATCTGAATTTGAGAGAGACTGACTGGAAAAAAAACATTAAAAAGACACAGTCTTCATATGGACATGTGTTTTGAAAATATCTGGTAGACAGCTAAAGATAAATGTGGCATAAAGGTGAAGAAAGAAAAAGCAGCTTGGAAGCATAGGCTGTTTTCTACCTTCTCACCCAGGAGCGACATTTGAACTTTAGGTTATTGAAGCATGGAGATTTAGACATAAGAATTTACATTGCTTTCACATACTATTAGACTAAAAACTAACATGACGTCTCGCTAGCTGATCTGACCATTTGGTAATAGATATAGTTGGTCTAATATATGAAGTGATAAAACACAGAACATAGTCACTATTGCTTCATAAGCTTTATAGAAACAATTTTATGTGGCAGTTTTTTTCTGATGAGACAGCAGATCAACTTGCTTGGGTGATTAATAATTCATTCTGGTAGAGATATCACTTGAAGGAAGCTTTCTATTCAGAGGGATTCACCCTAGCTATGTTCCTACAATCTATACCCATCAATTCCCTACTCTCATTCATGAACTTTGTCATATCTCAGTCAGTTTTCTACTTTTCAATCAATACCAATAAGCTGCCACAAAATTCCCCATTTTGAGATTATATTGACATTCTGTCAAAGTGATGGCCTCTGGTAGTGAATTAGGTCTAATTAACTTAGACTTACATGGTCAAAGTTTCCCTTGATAATGGGTTCATTAGGAGAGGAGTTCACTGTCCACAGTCAGAATGATCAATCTTTAACCTAAGTAGAACGTTGAACATATTGATCAGGATAGAGATAAATATCCCCACTGAAGTTTGGACCAACACAAGACTGGGGCTATAAACACTTAGCCATGGATTGGAAACATGCTTATGAGCTCTGTAGGTAAACTTTCCCCAGGGGCAGCTGTAAATAATGTCTATCTACTTTTCTAAGGCCAAACTAAGGTGTAATTCTGTCGAAGTTCACACTGAGGAACCAAGCTCTTTGGGCTTCCATAGAGAGTGTAGGTTAGGGGACATCTATAGGTCTTTGTGTATATCTCCCCAACAGGCCACCTGTGAAAATCTTTTACCAACAGGCTTCCTCATAGCAGTAATCTCATAGTGTCCCCTCCCTCAGGCTCTCCCCTGCCTATATGCTTTAGCCTCTTTCTGAGGCCATGTTCAATTAAGGCAAAGTTGTATACAACAGGTCATACAGAAGGGCTACATACTCTAGTGAGGGTCTATTGACCTTTTTCAGGTCTCAGAGGGAGAGTGTGTGTAACCTGTGAAGAACAACTGGGATGATCTTTCCCAGGGGAGTGAATATGAGTGTCTCAAGATTATGGTGCTCGGCTCAAAGCACAGTCAGTTGAGACGGGCTCCTACTCCGCACTGCTAGTCAATTAGCTACTAATGAATCTTGGCAAAGGGGAGACATTGCATGCAGTTGTTAATGCAGTGGTGAGTTCACATTGCCTCATGGGATTGTCCAAATTCATGCTCACAAACAAGGCCTGGATTAAACTCAGCAAAAAGATGTGAACATGGGAAAGTGGTTTACAAGAAGGAAGAGGATATCATAGGGGAAGCATGGGAATAACGAAAAATCATTTTACACATTTATGAAATTGCCAAAGAACAAATTTAATTAAAAGTAATATCCCAGCAGATACCTTCAAATCTATTTAAAATGATCCTTTACAAAATAATATTAGCATTAGAAAAAAGTTAATGATACCTATTTATTATGGGGTGGATGCTTATAGCCCTTATGCATATGTTGAAATCTTAAACCACAGGACAATAATGTCAGAATGTGTGCCTTCATTAGTGAAATAAATGCATTAATAAAGATGTCCCCAAGTTTCCATGTTCTTTCCCAACACATTAGGACAGATCTCAAGAGTGTCATTTCTGAACATGGAATCAGGGTAAGGTGTCACTAGACACAAAGTTGAGTAATGATTTTTCTTGGACTTGCCAGCTACTAGGTTTGTGAGAAACACATTTATTTTCTTTATAAGCAAAATGGTCTTCTACAACTAAACTCCAACATTGGGATACGGGCATTTACTAATAGCTTGATATCTTTTAGGAAATAATATTCATTCTATACAAATTTAGATATTTAGAACAATAATCTGCAATGAATATAGACATCTCCATTTTAAAGATGAGATCAATGAGACACTTAGAATTTAATCATGTATCTAATCATGAATTTTCTAGTATTTTATTTAAAATCAAGTTGTCTTAGTCAGGGTTTCTATTCCTGCACAAACATCATGACCAAGAAGCAAGTTGGGGAGGAAAGGGTTTATTCGGCTTACACTTCCATACTGCTGTTCATCACCAAAGGAAGTCAGGACTGGAACTCAAGCAGGAGCTGATGCAGAAGCCATGGAGGGATGTTCTTTACTGGCTTGCTTCTCCTGGCTTGCTCAGCNTGTATATGTATATGCATATGTATATGTATATAGAATAGAATTTAACTATTGGCCTCTGTGTCATTTAATTATAATTTTATGTATGTTATGGGGACATTTTACAATACTTTTAATCTTTTATGTAGTCCTTAAACATATTCTTAATTTTAGAGATCAATGCAATATAGTTTTACTTATTTAAGATGTCTATGCTCTGTGTAAAAATTATTTGGGACCTTCGTATTCAAATTACATCCAGTCACTTGTGTTCCAATTGTCAGAAACTGAAAATTATGCACATTTACATTCACATCCAGCATTACCCTGCTTGGACAAGATGTGGAGCAAATGGAGACAATATACCCTATCATACATAAATACATGGATTTTACAAGCAGCACCTCAATTGGGTTAAAATCCTGTGGAATGTATGTTTCTACCAGAAGATTTGTTCAGAGGAATGTTTAAAGCCCCAGAAATTACACCTAAAACCAGATTAGAATCATCTATGTCCTATGGATTGTACTAGCCTAATCAATCTAGTTTCAAACTGTTTTCCCTCACTTTTCTCCTTTACATGCAAGTATCCACTAACAACTCTTTATTTCTGATAATCTTTCTTTGCTTCCAACATTTAGAGTTGCTCTACTGTAGACCCTGGCTATCCAAAGTGTACCCTTAATTAGCAAACAGGGGTTTTGTGGGGCTTGTGAGGAAATGCAGAATCTTTGGTTCTTAAAACATCAAAGGCAGGATCTCCAGGCTATTTTCTTACATATTATAATTTGAAAGTAGTGCCTAATAGTAAATATGTATCAAATGCATGATCTTTCTTGAAATAATTGAATGATTTAGTATGTTTATACTTTGTCTATCAACAGATTGCAGAGATTTTCTGCGTGTCATTTAAGAGACAATGAACTTGATATAGATTAAGTAATCTTTAAATGAAAATTAAAATAAACAGTATTACTAATCTATTAAAAAATGAGTTATTTTATACCAAATGAAATTGTTTAAGATCATCCCCCTCAGTTCTTGAGTGTTATTTATCCCATGATCATAATTTTTTTCAAAAGTTCATCTGTCCTGTTCATTATGAAAATACTCTACTGTATCACTATTTGGTTTGACATTTGAATTTAAAATGTCAATAAATTCAGGAACAGAAGCCTGTAAGCAATCAGAGTATATCTTTCAGTTTATGGAAAGTTGTGGAGGAACCATGATTATAAGGTTTTGTTAGCAATCTGTAGAACACCAAGTGAGACACCATGAGGACAGTCCCAACCTGAGAAACACTGCAGCACTGAGACACTTAGATGGTTCTATCTACTGCCTCACAGCCAGGAAAGTTACAGAATTTGTACATATTTGGTAATTTTTAGAAAACTAAAGACCCACCAAATACATCTGCACTTTTTGTTGGGCAGATTGACAGGAGAGGTAGGAACACACTAATTCCATTGTCTTTGTTCACCCACTCCAAGGCGGTCAGCACTAAGCATGTGTTGCTATGGGGCTCCCTGGAAATCAATTTAATTTATTGTCCTTTACAAGAATAGAATTTTTTTTTTCATTCAGTCTTTCCTTTGGGTCAACACTGCTCTAAATTACCATTTTAATCTTTTTGCTCACTGTGTGCCATTGCATAATTTCATGATTTTTAAAACCAGAATTAGAATATTATCATTGCAAATCAGTTTCTTTTCATCCACCTTCCCAAAATATTCACCAAACAAAAAGGTTTGAGTCACTTTAAAAAAAAATAAAGCTCATTCTCATCTTCTAATACTAATGAGTAACTCTCTACTGGAACCACACACATTGTTTATTACTATCTTATATTAATATCTTTTTTATCTGAACAGCATAAGGCCAGTAAGGTTCAAATCAGATAGGCTCTGGTGAGGCTGAGAGAAATCTCAAGAATTATGTCAACAGAGAAGGAAAGAAGGTTAAAGATAGGAAAAGCAAGCTTCTACCAGAGTTATCCCCCACCGCAGACACTCTCTGATGACTGAGGACTGTGTGGCATTTAAGTCTAGAATGGCAAACTCTTATCTGTTAAACCTTGCTTATTTACAGCTTAAGACACTTGTCAACACCATGAGCTGGATTTCTAGCCACCATAGAACGCTTGGTTGAATGACATATATTTCCCCATACCACTTCACTAAATAAACCATATTTCTGGAGGATCAAAAATATTCATATAGGAGATTAAATTACCCAGGCATTTAATTCTATTTCTATGAAAATCAAAGTAAATAAGGACAAAATAAATATCGCAGAAGAACCACCAAGAAAAAAGTCACTGTTAAAATACTGGTGCAAACTCGCATATTATAGTAATGTGTGTGTGTGTGTGTGTGTGTGTGTGTGTGTGTGTGTGTAAATTACATGAGTCTGTATGATTTTGCAGTTGGTTTAACATTCCTTTAAAATAGTGATTGTGTTTTTCAAAGTTTGTGCCTTCGTATTTAAACCTTAAATTTTCCTCATTTTATGTCTAGCATAGGGTCAATCTATAAACTGTTTTCAAATGACCCATGGCCAATAATGGAACCTGATATCCTGTCTGAACGGCAGGAACCTGAAAGTACCACTTTAAGCCCAAAGGGCTTCTTTACTGATGTGATAAACTAAATGTCCTTGAGATGTCCTGACCTGTAGTGTATTTTTATAGGAAAGGCATCTATCTATTTGACACTTGAGAATGGGAGGGCTTTGGGGAACAAAAGAAAATGTAGTGTGATGTCACCCTCGAGACTGTGATGCCACCCAGGAACCTGTCCTTACTGGAAACATTCCCTCAGGACTTTAAAGGAAAGATAGCTACCGGTGTGGTCACGTGACTCGGTCTCCTTAAACTGCTGTTGTACCCTGCCTATGTTTGTGAGAGAATAAAATTACAATCGCTTAACTTGTCAGCACCAGGCAACTATGTGGTATGAAACTGCATCCAAAACATTCACACAAACATAATATAGTTTTGGTTTTGTCTGGTCTTAAGTCACCCAACCCTCTCCACCCTTCATGTGTAGGCTCCATACTGGCTGTCTACTTCTCAGAAGCTCTATAGTGCTAGGGACTTAGATTCCTAGCTCTGGATTGTCTAACTGGAATACACTTTCAATCTGGCTTCCCCAAAACATTTTTCTGTGAATTTATGCCCTCACACACAGACACATAGGCCAAGCTCTGTTCCCCATTGCAACTTTCTTAGTTGTAAATGCCCTGCAGAGGTGATGTCTGGATGAAACATGTCTTAGTGGACTTTTACTCTGTCCAATGATATCAAGTAAAACAAAACATTATGTAATCATTTTAAATGAAAGATAGTTGCATACAATGCAGACATCAGTTCTTATTTATGCATGCTTTATATGTCTTGGTGTACGTTATATGTCAATCAAAACTCCTTAAAATATTTGGCAATGAGGAAGTGATCTCTTAGATTTTTAAATACCTTTAATTTAAATTCAATTAAAATTGTAGTTAAGTAAAAATATAAGATTTGTATGTGCTTCAGGAGTCCAAGTTTTGAAATTATCAGTAAAACATCCTTGGAGGATTCTTAATACTGTATTTATATTTTACTTTTAAAATGAAATAAAGAATGAGTTTCATTTTATAATAGTATTTTAAATCAAATAAAATTTATTTCAATTGGCTTATGTTACCATAAAGGAAATTCTTCTAATACTAAGTACATTTATGCAGGTAAACTTTGAATTTAAAATGTTTATATTTGTAATTTTCTTTAAATATATAATTTAGAAAATTTTCTTGATATTTTCATGGCTCAATGGCAATATTTTATTATTATTATTTATAATCTAGCCATTTAATATGAATTATTTACTCATAAATTCACATATGATTTTTCTAATTATGTAATGGTAACTATAAACTGTCAAAATCTAAACTCTTAAAAAATATACCCAAAACTTGCTTCTGTTTTTTTTTTATTAGATATTTTCTTTATTTACATTTCAAATGCTATCCCTCCCCCCAGCATGCTCCCCTACCCACCCACTCCCACTTCTTGGTCCTGGTGTTCCCTGTATTGCAGCATATAAAGTTTGCAATACCAAAGGGTCTCTCTTCCCAATGATGGGCAACTAGGCCATCTTCTGCTACATATGTAGCTAGAGACATGAGCTCTGGGGGTCTGGTTAGTTCATATTGTTCTTCCTCTTATCGGGTTGCAGATTCCTTCAAATCTTTGGGTGCTTTCTCTAGCTTCTCCATTGGGGGCCCTGTATTCCATCATATAGATGACTGTGAGCATCCACTTCTGTATTTGCCAGGCACTGGCATAGCCTCATACAAGACAGCTATACCAGGGTCCCTTCAGCAAAATCTTGCTGGCATATGCAATAGTGTCTGGGTTTAGTAGCTGATTATGGGATGGATCCTCCAGTGGGGTAGCCTCTGGATAGTCAATCCTTTCCTCTTAGCTCCAAACTTTTTCTCTGTAACTCCTTTCATGGGTATTTTGTTCCCTATTCTAAGGAGAAATGAAGTATCCACACATTGGTCTTCCTACTTCTTGATTTTCTTGTGTTTTGCTAATTGTATCTTGGATATTCTGAACCAAAGGATGGACCAACCAGTGACTGCAGCATCCGGGGATCCATCCCATAATCAGCCACCAAACATAGACATGATTGCATATGCCAGCAAGATAGTGCTGAAATGCCTTGATATAGCTGTGGGAGGCTATACCAATGCCTGGCAAACATGGAAGTGTACGCTCACAATCAGCTATTAGATAGAACTCAGGACTCACAAGGAAGGAGCTAGAGAAAGTACCCAAGGAGCTGAAGGGGTCTTCAATCCTATACATGGAAGAATAACAGGAACTAACTAGTACCCCCAGAGCTCATGTCTCTAGCTGCATATATAGAAGAAGATGTTCTAGTTGGCCATCATTGGGAAGAGAGGCGCCTTGGTCATGCAGACTTTATATGCCCCAGTACAGGGAACGGCCAGGGCCAAGATGTAGGAGTGGGTGGGTAGGGGAGCAGGGCGGGGGATGGAGGAGGGTATAGGGGACTTTTGGGATAACATTTGAAATGTAAATGAAGAAAAGATCTAATAAAAATGGGAAAATAAGAAGTGGGAGTGGATGGGCAGGGGAACAGGGCAGGGGGAGGGGGGAGGGAACTTTCGGGATAGCATTTGAAATGTAAATTAAGAAATTATCTAATAAAAAATATTGAAAAAAAAGAATGTAAATACTAAAAAAAAAAATTCTGTGCTAATACCCACTTATCAGTGAATGCATATCTAGTGACTTCGTGATTGGGTTACCTCACTAAGGATGATATCCTCCATATACATCCATTTGCCTAGGAATTTCATAAATTCATTGTTTTTAAGAGCTGAGTAGTACTCCATTGTGCAAATGTATCATATTTTCTCTATCCATTCCTCTGTTGAGGGACATCTGGATTCTTTCCAGCTTCTGGCTATTATAAATAAGGCTGCTATGAACATAGTGGAGCAAGTGATCTGATTACCAGTTAGAACATCTGGGTATATGCCCAGGAGAGGTATTGCTGGATCTTCCATTAGTACTATGTCCAATTTTCTGAGGAACTGCCAGACTGACTTCCAGAGTCTTTGTACAAGCTTGCAATTCCACCAGCAATGGAGGAGTGTTCCTCTTTCTCCACATCCTCGCTGATATCTTCTGTCACTGAATTTTTGATCTTAGCCATTCTGACTGGAGTGAGGTGGTCTCTCAAAGTTGTTTTGATTCGCATTTTCCTGATGATTAAGGATGTTGAACACTTTTTCAGGTGCTTCTCAGCCCTTTAGTATTCCTTAGTTGAGAATTATTTTTTTAGCTCTGTACCCCATTTTTAATGGAGTTATGTGAATTTCTGGTGTCCACCTTCTTGAGCTCTTTGTATATTTTGGATATTAGTCCCCTATCAGATTTAGGATTGGAAAAATCCTTTCCTAACGTTTTGGTGGCATTTTTGTCTTATTGACAGTGTATTTATTTTCCCTTACAGAAGCTTTGCAATTTCATGAGGTCCCATTTGTCAATTCTTGATTTTACAGCACAAGCCATTGCTGTTCTGTTTAGGATTTTTCCCCAGTGCCCATATCTTCAAGGCTTTTCCCCATTTTCTCCTCTATAAATTTCAGTGTCTCTGGTTTTATGTGGAGTTCTTTAAACCACTTAGACTTGAGCTTTGTACAAGGAGATAAGAATGGATCAATTCGCATTCTTCTACATGATAACCACCAGTTGTGCCAGCACCATTGTTGAGATAACTATGATTTGATACCATCACCTTTCTGCAGCTAATATACTGAAGGTTTTGAACCACAGACTCTGGCATGCATATATATATATATATATATATATATATATATATATATATATATATATAT